>CAXITT010000739.1:185348-198049 GCA_964033795.1 Lymnaea stagnalis | reverse complement strand
ATATATATATATATATATATATATATATATATATATATATATATATATATATATATATATATATATATATACATATATTATTCATCATATCAGAAGAGAATCGTTTGGCTGCGTTCAGTGCTGGGAATAAAAGAGGTTTGCTTATGTCATGGTCAACTGTCGTCGTCTGGTTAAAGTGCATTGATATATGGAAACACAATTTCGCGGCGAGGGGAATATGGTCAAAGATGTATATTGGCCTCATAGCAAGAAGTCTCTCGTTAACTTTTTTTTCCCCCTAGTTTTATTATTATTTTGTTTTAATTAATTTTTTTTGTTGTTGTTGTTTGTTTTACCTTGCTGGGACCCCTGTGAAGTCCAAAGAGACCACACTTTAAAATCAGTTGTCTTCTAAACGCTGATGACATGATGACAGAAAGATTCATGGAGCGTTGCTCATCATAAAATCAACATTGTTTAAACCTCAAGTCTCAATTACTTGGACGTTTAATCTAGCATTAAAAAAAAATGTGTTTAAAAATAAAAATAATAATAACCTTAGGTCTCCTAAATTATTCAGCTTAAGATCATGCATATAACATATTGTTGAAATAACTGACATCTTATTTGTAAACAAATTTTCCCCTCCACAACCGCACCCTCCCCCTTTCCAACTTGGAAAACGTTTTTACCATTAATAGTCACGTTGCGTAGCAACGCAAGCAAAGCCACGCCCATTTTGGTCATGTTACATCCAATCGTTTCGTTGTCTTTCAAAACCACCATACGTATTCTCCTCCTCGTCTATAATACGTATAAACTCCCGTACAACGTCTCTAACGTAAGTCCATTTTGACGCCCACTCGTGATCGCCCTTGTGTCGACCGTCGAAGCCACATGAAATAACGGTAGGATATTCTCCCGGGGAACATCTTCTCCGGTTGGCTGCCCGGGGGTTGGCCGTACATTAGTCAAGCCACCTTGCACAAGACAAAGGACACACACACACATGCATCATTTTGTCGTAGTGCTCTTTACTAAGATGGCTCACGTTTGTCACAGAGCTCTCGCTCTGAAGACACATATTTTTTTCATAGAGCCCTTACAAATAGGACACACGTTTGTCATCGAGCTCTCGCTAAAAGGACACATTTTTTTTTCATAGAGCTCATACAAATAGGACACACATGTGTCATAGAGATCTCACTATGAGGACACGTTTATTTCATAGAGCTTTCACTAAAAGGGCGCTTATTCTTCATAGAGATACCACCATGAAGACACTTATTGTCATTTGACCTCCTAGTGTTACACATATTTCCATACCCCTCGAACACTTTGAACACAATCGCACAACACATGATAAGTCAGACCATAAATTATCCCCCCCCCCCCACTTTTTTCCAACCCCCCTACAAGGGGACACTGCAAACAATTGTTAGAAAGATGGAAAGATTTGGTCAACTTTGAATACCGGTACTTTCACACGTTGAAAGATTAAAATGGAAATTTTAAATAGTTTACAGTATCTCTGCTGGGTTTCAACGCGATGTTTATACAGTTCTTTTTTCGGTTTCGAGCATCGACAATGCTGTGACACCCCTAAGACTGTAGCACCATTACGACTGTAGCACCGAAGTACTGTAGCACCCCTAAGACTATATCACCACTAAGAGTGTAGTACCACAAGGACTGAAGCAACGCCAATACTGTAGCACCTCTAAGACTGTAGCGCCATTAAAACTGTAGCATCACTAAGACTGTAGTACCACGAGACTGTAGCACAACTAGACTGTATCACCACTAAGACTGTATCACCACTAAGACTGTAGCACCACTAAGATTGGAGCAGCAATACTGTAGCACCCTTAACACATGGCAGTGGCAACACCGATACTGTAGAACCACCAAGACTGCAGTTTCACCAAGACTGTATCACCTCCAATACTGTAGCACCATTAAGACTGTAGCATCACCAAGACTGTAGCATCACCAAGAATGTAGCACCGCTAGGGCTCCAACACCCATGACAGGTTCATTTGGTACAGTGCATTCATCTAATATTTTAGCACCACTAAGACTTTAGCACCACTAAACCTGTAGCACAACCAAGACTGTGGCACCAGAAGAGGGTGGCACCACTAAACTCTACAACCACTAGACTGTAACATCACTCAGACTTTGGCACCACTATAACTGTAGCACCTGCAAGACTGTAGCATCACCAATACTGTAGCACCCGCAAGACTGTAGCACCACCAATACTGTAGTACCTGCAAGACTGTAGCACCACCAAGACCCCTAAAACCACTACGACTTAGCACCCCCAATACACTGGCACCACCAATACTGTAGCACCACCAATACTGTAACACCAACAAGAATGTAGCACCTGCAAGACTGTAGAAGCACCAAAAATTTAGCACGACCAAGACCCCCAATACCACCAAAACTGTAGCACCACAAAGACTTTAGCACCACCAAGTCTGTAGCATCACCAAGAATGTAGCACCGCTAGGGCCCCAACACCCATGACAAGTTCATTTGGTGCAGTGCATTCATCTTGAGCTACCAAGGACGAAACAAGGAGTAGAAGAAAAACCAAATAAATATGCATCACGGTTGACGATGTAGAATCTAGATTACAAGGATATCTAGGTGAGGCAAGCCACATGCACACGGTCAAAAAGAAGAAGTATGTGTGTGGGGGAGGAGAGGGGGGGAGGTGACATAGAGACATAGAGATAATATATATATTTTCTGTTAAAAGGGAAGTAGAAAGAAAGGGGGGGGGGGAGGAAGTCAACTGACATTTCACTAGATCTCCCGCAACAAAATAGGAAGGGAGACGTGCCCAGAGCCTCTGGCAGGGAGACGTGCCCAGAGCCTCTGGCAGGGAGACGTGCCCAGAGCCTCTGGCAGTTGTTGGCCAGAATTTTTGTGTGTGCATAGGGCCAAATGGAGAGCGAAAGATGTGGAGTTCCATGACGAAGAAGTTTAGAGTTTGTCACAGTGGACCAGGGGGGTAGAAGATGGCCGCCGAACAGAATTAAGGGACAGAAAAGAAAGAAAAGGGTGTGCAGGGATGGGGGTTGAGCGAAATAAGAAAAACAAAACCGCCATGTTGTTTTTAAAAATACATGGAGCCAGCATAAACAATACTCGATTAGGCCTCGGTGAATGGGGTGGATTTGAGGTGGGGGGGGGGGACAACTTGGAACAAAAGCGATGTTTTGGAAGGACAATTTGTGTTTTGTTTGTTAAAGTATTTGGTGAGAAAACAAAAGCGTCATGGCCGCGCATTGGGGAAAAAAAATTATTTGTTGCAAAGAAATGGATTTTTTTTGTGGAAAATGTCTTCTCCCAAATACAAACTCAGAATGCATGTTTTAAACAAGAAAAGTTATGGTACAAAAAAAAAAAATAAAAATAAATTTTGATTAAAAAGTTTAGAGATTTTTTTATCTTTTTTTGTGTCAATTTGTTCATATGTCAAGTTAACCTTGAGCTGTTGTGATCTCCCCCGTCCACCCAAAGCCCCCCTCCCCCCTTCCTTTTATGAGTATATAGGTTAGCATGCACTGTTGATGGAGTTTTTTGGGGAAGGGGGTCGTTCAAAAAATCAATTATTGTTTTGGAGAAAGTTTTAAAACAAGGGACAAACTTATTTAACGGGGATGTTTATTTTAAAGAAAACGTATTGTGATCGAGCAAGTTAAATGGAATAGAATATACAGAAACAAGGCAATTACATTAAAATTATTGTTTATTGTTGTTGTTTTTTTTTTAACGGGGCATAATGATCACTTAGAAACATGGTTTAAATTAATGTCATTGAAATGATGCTCTTCTTTATGCAAAGTAAGTCTCAACTTACCCGTGAGCGTTTAGTAAGTTAAAATTATTAACGTGCCCCCCTCCCTTGCACCCCCCCCGGCCCCTTTTTGTGTTTTTTTTTTTTGTTTTTTTTTTTTTTTTTTTTTTTTTATTAAAGTTTATTATCAGCTACATCCGGCATTGCAAAATGGCGCTTGAGAAATGTTGTCCGTGCTTTGCAGTGAAATATTATTTCCAGCGAATTCATTTTAATATACCTTTTTATTTCTTTCTTTTAATTAATCATGTTTCTTTCAAAGATTTATTTTCTTTACCACATCTAAGACAATTTATGGGTATTATATAATACTAGTTATAGTCCATCAAATCTAGCAATGCGTGAACTTCTCATCTACTGAAGTTACTTGAAAAAACATGAACTCAAGTAACGCACATTTTAGAATCCGAAAATTGCTATACCCTCCTCCACCCCCTCACCCCCCTCCCCCCATACGTCACTGCACACTTTTTATTTTTTATTTCACGCCCATGAACTATATTAATATTCTGATGTCCCGACCACTTTTAAAGCGAATATTTATTACACCATATTTAAATTGAGACGATTTCATTTTTACCGAAAAGAAAACATAATATTACGCACCAAAAGCAGTTGCATTATTTTTAAAAAAAAATTCTTTAGCGTAGTTATCGGGAATTATATATTGCGTGCAATCCGGAAATTGAGGGCAGTCACACAACAAGCGCAATATTTGTAAATATATATATATATAAGAGATAATAATAGTTTGTTACGCAACGTGTTCTTTCAAAGGTTTCCTATCTATAACTAGGCACCCCACTGTTGTAAACGGGCCAGTGCTCTTCTCTCAGCCTTTCTTAGAGGTGTATGCCATATTTCCTTCAGACAGTTGGAGACACTCTGTTCATCTGACTGTTGGACAACCGCCTGACCAAATCATGTTGTTGGACCCCTCTAGTCATCAGACTGTTGGGTAACCACCCATCAAAAAGTAGGACGCCCTCTGCTCACCAGACTGTTTGACGCCCTCTGTTAACCAGACCGATCCACGCCCTCTGACCATCACGCTGATGGACGCCCCGAGGCTGTTGGGGGTTGGGGGGGGGGAGGAGGGAGAAGACAGTCAGAATGAGATTTTAATGTGTCAGCGGATAACAGTGCATCCTACAGATTGTAGGTCATCTCATTAAGGTCCATCATGATGAGCAGTTCCCGTGACGTCACAGCAAACGTGAGGAGACAAGGGAAACGTGCCCTAATCAGATTGAAAGTTTAGCAAACAGCAGGGGTGAGGGCGCCGGGAAGGTTGGGGGGGGTGTTATCGAGGGAGATGTTGCAGAAAGGAGACGGGGCGTGTGAGAGGGTCGGGGAGGTTTTATATTAATTTCAGCTTGACAGGAGTAGGCTGATGGACGTTTATTATTGGACTAAATTCAATTTAAATGATGTTTTAACAACCCGTTTTAACACCCCCCCCAATAGCCTATCAAATTACCGCGGTAACAAACCGTCCTTCGTCCCCTCCCCCTCACATAGCCCATCAAATTACCGCGGTAACAAACCGTCCTTCGTCCCCTCCTCCTCACATAGCCCATCAAATTACCGCGGTAACAAACCGTCCTTCGTCCCCTCCTCCTCACATAGCCCATCAAATTACCGCGGTAACAAACCGTCCTTCGTCCCCTCCTCCTCACATAGCCCGTCAAATTACCGCGGTAACAAACCGTCCTTCGTCCCCTCCTCCTCACATAGCCCATCAAATTACCGCGGTAACAAACCGTCCTTCGTCCCCTCCTCCTCACATAACCCATCAAACTACCCCGGTAAAAACCCATCCTCCCACAAGCTGCCGGAATCTGCCCATGTAACCAATCTTGGCGTCTCTCAGAAAATATTACTGTCGATACTATAATACTTATTCTTTTTGAAGTTTTTTCTTATATTAACCTCTTCATATGGATCGGTTGCGGTACCATTGACTGCTAGCCGCACCATTGACATGTGGCGGCACCATTAACCTGTGGCTGCACCAATGACCTGTGGTGGCACCATTGACCTTTGGCGGCAACATTGGCCCGTTGTATTTGGGTATCTCGCAGTAACGACACCGTGAGGTACATTCAATAAGTGACAACAATGGCGTATCGATCCCATGATTCCCAATACCTCGTCCGCATCGATACCACATTGTTCCCGACTGCCATTAAAAATTGACAATGGCGGAGACAACGGGGACACGTTTTCCCACACGAAGACAAATCTCTGCTCCCTCCTCTTCCATCCTTTGCCACGAGCGCCCCCCTCTCCCCCGACACCCCCATCATTCCATCCACATCCATCTTGCCCGTGTCCAATGGAGCGTCCCAGCGTGTCTTCCCCCCCCCCACCCCCGGCCACTAAACCCCAGTGAACAGACCCCGCACCCCACCCTGGATGCCGATGCCGTGATTACCGTCGACGCATCACTCTACCGATTACCTTCCATTATTAATGAGGGCGGGTCTGTCTTGATGTAATTGCCTTTATTTACGTGGCATTAAGGTGTCCAGTCTGTCTCTTCTCGACAGCCGGCTTTGCCTTTGCGTCGTTGGGATGCATCTTTCAGTGACTTAAGATATAAAAGCAAGACTATAACACTAACCAAGGTGAAGGGTCAGCGGGGGGGGGGGCGTGGATAGGGGAGGAGGGGGTTCTGAGGTGGGTTTTATTTTTGGGGGGGTGGGGGATCAGAGTCGAAATGGTAAACAGGAATAATAAAATCAGAATCCGATTTGGTATTGAAACGAATTGGGGGGGGGGGGGGGGGGGGGGGGGGGCGTGGAGTGGGGAGGAGGGGGTTCTGAGGTGGGTTTTATTTTTGGGGTGGTGGGGGATCAGAGTCGAAATGGTAAACAGGAATAATAAAATCAGAATCCGATTTGGTATTGAAACGAATTATCTATTCTCACACTGTTCTGTCTCATTTAGTATTATAGAGGTCATCTGTAGTCATCGCCAAAGCCCTACACTTATATTTTTTTCTTACGTTGCAAGCCTCGTCAACTCCAGCATAGAATTGTGGCACCCATGCCGTGATGCCAATTCATCGCTGTAGTTCGAAGACCTCATTTGTTAAGAAAGAAAAAAAAAAGATCACACAAAACAATGACCTTTATGATCTGGGCCATAATGTCAAATTTAAAGGTCGCCCTCGTCGAGGATTCTTAAACGCGTGATCGCTGGGTCCCGAGTGGGGGAGTCGACTTTTGCTCAGGGGCTTCGCCGAAAGTATGATGGTGGATTTACCGGGCACAGCAGTCGCTATTAAGGCCTTTTACATAGTATTATTAAATAATCCATGAAGGCTTACCGAAGAGAGCCAGGGAGTTAGCTGCTGGATAAATGACTCTTTGGAACGTTAAAGTTTATATGACATGAAAAATTACTGAAAGCCCTCACTCACTTGTAGCTTCATTTTTTTTCAGAGGCGATTCCTTGCTGGGAATTTAAAGGCATTTATGGTTCTAGATATTTTATAACATGTCAGGGATTTCCATGACCTTTTATGACGTTACATGAGATAATAACACCAAAGTCGACAAATTACGTCTTGTCTTAAGTCGAAAGCACTTCATGCAAAAACTCGCGTGGGAAGGGACCCGTTGTCTCTAGCGCGAGTTGTTAAGTAGGCCAAGTCGGAGCTTTCCAAACACATTTTAATTTTTTTTTTTTTTGAGTGACTAATTTCCGATGTGACAATTTGGGTTTGAGAAAAAAGTGTTGCATCTAGCCCCCATGAGTGGTGTGCGCCTTGAGAACCCATGGCAGGAGATCATTGCCCCTAAATAAGACAACAGCGAGGTTTAAGTAGAAGGAATGCAGATGCCCCGATTCTCACGTTAAAGCGTAATGGCCCTACAAGATCAAGAATTGTGTTTCCCCTGGCTCACGGACAGTTTAATTTCGGCCGCTGTCATGTCCCTGAATTTTAGAGGCTTTTTTATTTTTTATTTGTGTGTGTCACTGGACGCCCGGGCGGATGGCCCACCTATTAAAACTTATCTCCGTGACATTCGGGGGAGATGATTGGCCTGATTAGCGTTATCTCACTGACGCAGTGAATGGAATAGTGGGGATGTGACGTCACAACTAATTCACCTTTTAGCGTCAGATTCTATTTGGCGAGATGTGTCGCTGGCGTAAGATTGCTGCAGGGGGTGTGGTGGGGTGGGGTTCTGTGGACGGGGAGAGACAGAAAAAGAAAAAAAAAGATGCGAGGTTGCATGATGAAAGACAATGCATTTACATGAACAAGTCGATTACTATTGCAAGAAGGAGAAAGGAGGGACGTTTGGGAGAAGAGGGAGGAAATGTGAGACAGAAGAGAAGTGTGACTGCTGAAGAGTTTTGGAAAAAGGTATTTCCGAAAAAAAAAAGGAACGGAACTGGAGATTTACGAATGGGGGGGGGGGGGGGTCAAAGAAGAAATGAATTAATACTGTGGCAAGTGTGGAGATACAAGAAGAACGTATATGGAAAGTATATACTGATTTTTTGGAGAAGCAAGAAGGTAAATAAGATGTACTGATTTTCGGGGAGAAATAAGGAAATTTTGAGATGGGAGAGAGAAGACAAGGATGCAGAGGAGATTAAGGAAGAAAGGGGGAAAAATCGGGTTATTAAGAGCTTAGAGCCAATAGCACATTCGTGAAATGAAAACCGTCGGTGTGGCCCGAGTTAATCCCCTTTCCCTGTGGGTTGCCGCCCGTGCACCATGGTTTCCATCAAAAAGAGACTTTTCCTTGTTATGGGTGGGAGTGGGGGAGGAGAGGATGCACCTTGCAGTTCACGGTATGGTGCCAATCATAGGGGAGGGCAGCACTTTTCAAATTTATAGGGACTGGTCAACTGTTTTGTAATGGTTTGCCAACTCGTCCGGTGTCATGTGGGGCTCAACCTGTTCCAATTGTCGTTTGTCAGGGCTTACGCCTTCTGTGCCCAACGGATCCATTTGTTGTTGATCTTGCTAGATGGTTTAATGTCTTGTGTCGAACTGATCCAGCGTCGTTTGTCTTGTCCAAAAGCGTATGTGTCAAACTGATCCAATGTCTTTTGTAATGTCCAATGTAGTATGTATCAAACTGATCCAATGTCTTTTGTCGTTTCCAATATCGTAAGTGTCGAACTGATCCAAAGTCATTTTAGTCTTAAATCCACTCTGTTTATCTAAATGCGAGTGTTTCTTACTATTCCAAGGTCGTTTCCTTGTCTGAGGTCACGTGATAGCAATATCCAAATTGTCTCTTTGTCAGAAATCGCATGCGTCTTACCGGTACAATGTTTCTTGTCTGACTTAGACAAGGTCTTTAGTCGGATATTGTTTGGTTGTTTGATTCCATTCCGCGCTTGAGTTCCAGTGTGGATATTCCAACATTTGTTGAACCATACATTGGTGACAGAACTCCACGGTGACGTCATATGTTGCAACTCCAGAACATCCGTCGGAGCAGTCTTAGTTTAGATCCTCTGTATCACTGTTAGCAAGGCGTAGCTCCTCTGTATCACTGTTAGCAAGGCGTAGCTCCTCTGTATCACTGTTAGCAAGGCGTAGCTCCTCTGTATCACTGTTAGCAAGGCGTAGCTCCTCTGTAGCACTGTTAGCAAGGCGTAGCTCCTCTGTAGCACTGTTAGCAAGGCGTAGCTCCTCTGTAGCACTGTTAGCAAGGCGTAGCTCCTCTGTAGCACTGTTAGCAAGGCGTAGCTCCTCTGTAGCACTGTTAGCAAGGCGTAGCTCCTCTGTAGCACTGTTAGCAAGGCGTAGCTCCTCTGTAGCACTGTTAGCAAGGCGTAGCTCCTCTGTAGCACTGTTAGCAAGGCGTAGCTCCTCTGTAGCACTGTTAGCAAGGCGTAGCTCCTCTGTAGCACTGTTAGCAAGGCGTAGCTCCTCTGTAGCACTGTTAGCAAGGCGTAGCTCCTCTGTAGCACTGTTAGCAAGGCGTAGCTCCTCTGTAGCACTGTTAGCAAGGCGTAGCTCCTCTGTAGCACTGTTAGCAAGGCGTAGCTCCTCTGTAGCACTGTTAGCAAGGCGTAGCTCCTCTGTAGCACTGTTAGCAAGGCGTAGCTCCTCTGTAGCACTGTTAGCAAGGCGTAGCTCCTCTGTAGCACTGTTAGCAAGGCGTAGCTCCTCTGTAGCACTGTTAGCAAGGCGTAGCTCCTCTGTAGCACTGTTAGCAAGGCGTAGCTCCTCTGTAGCACTGTTAGCAAGGCGTAGCTCCTCTGTAGCACTGTTAGCAAGGCGTAGCTCCTCTGTAGCACTGTTAGCAAGGCGTAGCTCCTCTGTAGCACTGTTAGCAAGGCGTAGCTCCTCTGTAGCACTGTTAGCAAGGCGTAGCTCCTCTGTAGCACTGTTAGCAAGGCGTAGCTCCTCTNCCCCCCCCCCCCCCCCCCCTTCTAGTGAAATACGTCTCGCAGGCCATTGAACTGCCATGGTCTGAAGTCATCCTAATTTTCCGCCTCGAAATCTCTAAGGTTTGGGAATCACTGTAAATTTAATCATTAGATAACCAGTTATCACCTACGTATAGTAATGCAAGGAATATACTCTTGATTTATGTATTTAAACAAAAAAATATATATATATAAAAAAATACTTGACTTAAAATAAGCCATTTTCAAAAAATAAATTTGAAAAAAAAACCTTAAATTTATATTTTAAAACCATCTTAAAAACGCAGAGCTCTCTTCTTTCGCATAATTGTGTTTGACTTCTATATCGCACTGTCGCAAAACTACAAATGTCTAATATCATAATTGCTATTCAAATCAAAATAATATGACCCCTGAACTCGTTTAAAAAAAAAAAATCGTGCGACATATTCTAAAGTTAGTTTGTACATAGATCAATTGTTGGGGCGATACTCTACCCATTTCTTCATTCTGCGACATCGACAATTCGCTCATGCAATGAACAAGATCAACAAATCTCAGTAGCAGACATTCGATCATGTCGTAGTAGATCCGAAAACTTTCCTCGCATGGACAACCTGATGTCGTATGGACAACCTGATGTCCCATGGACAACCAGATGTCGCATGGACAACCTGATGTCGCATGGACAACCTGATGTCCCATGGACAACCAGATGTCGCATGGACAACCTGATGCCGCATGGACAACCTGATGTCCCATGGACAACCAGATGTCGCATGGACAACCTGATGCCGCATGGACAACCTGATGTCCCATGGACAACCAGATGTCGCATGGACAACCTGATGTCGCATGGACAACCAGATGTCGCATGTACAACCTGATGTCGCATCGTCCAAAGTGCGAATTCAGCCAACACCCCCCCCCCCCCCCCCCCCCCCCCCCCCCAATCCCCGAACACGTAAAATTGCTGGAGAATGAACATTTATTTACTCTATCATTTCTTTCTTATTTAATTTTTAAAAAAAAGAAATGAAATGTTCCATCTCTGAATGTATTACTATAAAATGGCGTGCTAAGAAAACTGACATTATGTGTTAGTTTGTTTTTCTCTCCACGAAACTCGATCTTAACTCCTATGTGAACGATACGTTGATTAGACACCAACAATCTGTGTCAATATAACAATATAAGGTAAGCTTTAATCATAATTTTGCAGATACAAAAGTATACGTTTCGGTACAACAAAAAGACAATTAAGTAAGTATAAATTTAATTTACATAATATATATATACAGATATCCTACCTAAAAAATGGGGAGAACAAATAGGAGTGGGCGAAAAAAAACAGACAGAAAAAAATTGAAAAGGAAGTGATTTGAACAAAATTGTAAAACCAAACAGGAAAAGACATGGCAGCTAGGTAAAATTGTTTATTTGGTTTATTCTATATGGAGACAACGTACCAAATAGTGTTATTAATTTATTCTCCATATAAATCCTATCTGTTGTGTTACTAGTATACAGTATACCAGTAACTGCGATGTCTGAGATTCAATCATGGTTAGGGCTGTTGAAATGTTTGGAGACCGGACAGAGAGCTTGTTTATTTATGTTATATATAGAGGTGTTCTCTGAACCGGTCTCCAAGGCGACGACCTGTCTCTCCTACGTATACTTTACCGTACTTTTTAAACCATAAGAACCATCTTGCTCAATCTGGAAGTCAAGAGTCAACCTATAGGTAGGGTCGGCTTTTCCCCGACTTTTGAGAAGGCATGAAAAATACAAAATTGTCTGAAAAAAGAGATAAATTATGATGTACGCGCCCTCCTCTCTCCCCCCCCCCTTGGTTTTCTACGGGCTTTATCTAGTACAACAATCGCCATCCATATTCTTGAAGCTGAAAACACGGATGTAATGTTGGTCATCCATATTCTTAAGTGGACATGACGAATATATTATTGGTCATCCACATTTATGTATTGGACATAACGGCTATATTATTGGTCATCCACATTTCTATATTGAACATCACTACCATATTATTGACCATCCATATTCTTATTGTGGATATTACAACTATAGTATTGGTCATCCACATTCCTATAGTAATGGTCATCCACATTCCTGTAGTATTGGTCATCCACATTTCTATAGTAATGGTCATCCACATTCCTATAGTATTGGTCATCCACATTCCTATAGTATTGGTCATCCACATTCCTATAGTAATGGTCATCCACATTCCTATAGTATTGGTCATCCACATTCCTATAGTATTGGTCATCCACATTCCTATAGTATTGGTCATCCACATTCCTATAGTATTGGTCATCCACATTCCTATAGTATTGGTCATCCACATTCCTATAGTAATGGTCATCCACATTCCTATAGTAATGGTCATCCACATTCCTATAGTAATGGTCATCCACATTCCTATAGTATTGGT
>CAXITT010000739.1:162956-178776 GCA_964033795.1 Lymnaea stagnalis | reverse complement strand
ATATATATATATATATATATATATATATATGCTGAAAAAATTGTAACAGCCATTTTTTTTCCGAAAGACGTGTCTAAAAATAGTACCATTGCGAGACGATTTTCGGTTTTACAAAAGACAAATCCTATAGGATATCTTTAGTACATTTGTGTCCTGTGTGCCCTACTTATGTCTTGACTGCTTAAGGTACGGTAGGACAGTGCAACCCGTGTACAATACAACACCTCAGGAGTCACCCACAAGTTATACGGCTGATATAAGGCAAGTCAGTGACATGATGACGTGAACACGAGTCACATAAAAAAAAAACAACAAAACAACAACAACAAAAAAAGCATTGGCATCGTTGACGTGATGAGGACAGTCGGCTCATAGTATTTCAGTGTACCTCCCTGACAGCAGGTTGAAGTAAGCCGCTTACCTCACTCGTCGCGCCACACGCCGGGACTCACACATGTGGTTACTACCACATGAATCTTTTCTCCCACCCACCCTCCGACCCCCCACCCCCCACCTTTTGGAAGACATGCGAGGCCTCGGAAGTGCATGTTTTGAACAGGGCGTCATCTAACCGGAGATGTGACGCTAATTTGTTCTGATGCAAGGCTTTAGGAGTTTTTCTCGGAGTCGTGGAGGGGGAAAAAAATGGGGGTGGGGGTAAAGAGAAGTATAAGATGGTCAAACCCACACAATAAGATTGTCAACACACACAATAAGATGGTCAAACTCACACAATAAGATGGTCAAACCCACACAATAAGATGGTCAAACTCACACAATAAGATGGTCAAACCCACACAATAAGATGGTCAAACCCACACAATAAAATGGTCAAACACACACAATAAGATGATCAAACCCACACAATAAGATGGTCAAACACACACAATAAGATGATCAAACCCACACAATTAAATGGTCAAACCCACACAATAAGATGGTCAAACTCACACAATTTAATGGTCAAACCCACACAATAAGATGGTCAAACTCAAACAATAAGGTGGTCAAACCCACACAATAAGATGGTCAAACCCACACAAAAAGATGGTCAAACCCACAAAATTAAATGGTCAAACCCACACAATAAGATGGTCAAACACACACAATAAGATGGTCAAACCCACACAATTAAATGGTCAAACCCACACAATAAGATGGTCAAACTCACACAATAAGGTGGTCAAACCCACACAATAAGATGGTCAAACCCACACAAAAAGATGGTCAAACCCACACAAAAAGATGGTCAAACCCACACAATAAGATGGTCAAACACACACAATAAGATGGTCAACCCACACAATTAAATGGTCAAACCCACACAGTGAGCGCTCCACACATATGTTAAATGTCACCCTTCCCCATCCAAATCTTCACTAGACACACTAACCTTCAGACTGATGAACCATCTCCACCAACACCCTCCCTTCTATTCCTCCAAGTGCAACCCTCCCCCACCCTCTCATTTTTCTGTGCATCTTACAGTACCCCCCCTCCCACGGACAGCACGTGCAACCCCCATACTAGTCAGTCGGTGACGAGCATGCCATTATTTTAACTCTCGCACTGACCTAATTCGATAGGGCGACATGCGGTCGATAAGCTGACGCAACCGACAACAGCAAGTCTCCCAACTGCCCCTGTCAACCACCGCATCCAGGTCAGCGACAGCCTTTTGTAGTCCCCCCTCCAGGCCCGGCTCCGGCAGGATCTTCTTCACGGCCAGCACTCGTGGTTTTAAAAAAGTGGGGGGAAAAGGGGGGCTGTTAGCGCGGTCCTCTCCTAGTCAAATGGCGATGGCTCTCAAGTCTCGCTAGGATCCAGGGGATCTCAAAATGGCGGTGGAGGTGGTGATTTTTAAAACTAAAATTAGCGATTAAAGCATGCACAAATACGAGCTAAAGAACAATGTAGGAAGCAGGACAGTTGACCTTAGCGCGATTCGCCTTGGTCTTCTTCGCAATACGAATGACGAACGATACCACGCCGTCAATAGCGTCTCGCTGATAACGTATTAGAGATCTCATCATGTGCATATTTAATTTGAGAGTGAACTATGGGCATGCATCTCAAAATTTTCAAACACGCCATACAGGTGTATGCTCATACAACAGTCGACAGGAGAGACATCGTCTTCGGTTGTTTTGTATTTTTTTAAAGACACTCCCCCTACCCCGGGCCCCCAAAGTCATGAATATCAACTGTTTTTTTTTTTGTTACATAGGGTTTCTTCTTTAAAACAAAATAAATTTTAAAAAATCGAATCGAATTGTATCTTTTAAATATATAACTTTTAACTTTAAAAAAAAACTTTAAAAAAACCCATCACACAAAACTAACGAAATCACATATGATAAAAATTTTTTACCCCCCCCCCCCACCCCAAAAAAAATAAATTAAAAAAATTAAAAAATAATTCTGCCGCTATTCGCACCCGGGTACCATTAGTCTCAAGCTATTCGATGTCATTTGTGGTCGTTTATTTTAGTTAAACTGAAGACGTAAGTTTACAAACATGTAGTCCATTCAATTATCATTCACTTGATACCTCATTTTGTCTTACAAACCCAACAATACAAATTAAAAAAAAATAATAATAATTAATCCCAACCTCTCACTTCTGGTACCCGGGTACGAAAAGTCGCAGCCAGTGTAATAACCATTTTTTTTAAAAATATAAATAAATCCAACGGTTCTCACATAACTCTCATTGACCAAAAGTCTCCTATGTTCAGAATTTCAAATGTTTTTGTTTCTTTGGTCAAGTTGCAAACTGACCCCCCCCCCCCCTGTTTGCGGGTAAGGGGATGTGCAGACAACCCTGGAGTGGCTGACAGACTGGTTAGCGCTGAGATAAATTCCTATTTTCAGAATTTCAAATTTTTTTTTTTCTTTGGGCAAGTTGCAAACTGCCCCCCCCCCCCCCTGTTTGCGGGTAAGGGGATGTGCAGACAACCCTGGAGTGGCTGACAGACTGGTTAGCGCTGAGATAAACTTGTCTCCCCTCGGCGGCCCCTTGCGCGGGGCGGCCAATAAACTTGTCCAATAGATAGATACAACAAGGCATTTATCTTGGCTACAACGGGATAAATTTGCCTGCTTCCAGGGGGCCACTCTCCATCTCACACTGACCGACAAGCTGTGCGCCAGGGATGTTTGTGTTGAAATGTCTTGTTTGTGTGTTTGGTCGTTGTTGTTTTTGTTGTTTTATTTTTCTTACTTGGTCGAGATTTTCGGAATTTGTAGATATGTTAAATAGGTAGCGTTTTACTGGGTTGTTTTTTTTACAAGTTAGTCGATGTTTTGACCAAGTTAGCACTTTTTTCCGATTTGATGAGTAAAAATCCACTTTTTGTTAGGACCCCAGTAGTCCTGAGTTCATGGGGGTGGGGGGGGGTGTTGCGGAAATGAAAGGTGTAGTTGTCGTATAGTTCCACCAGTGACATCCCCAGGGACATCACTAGTGACGTCATCGCTGATAAGCTAGAGACGGCTATACTTTAGGACCCCAGTAGTCCTGAGTTCATGGGGGTGGGGGGGGGGTGTTGCGGAAATGAAAGGTGTAGTTGTCGTATAGTTCCACCAGTGACATCCCCAGGGACATCACTAGTGACGTCATCGCTGATAAGCTAGAGACGGCTATACGAAAGACGAGGCATCGATAATTAGACGAGACGACAATCAGAGCTCGATTAATTGTCATTGTTCTTTCTAGATATTAAAATATACTATCCAACCCACCCACCCCCACCCTTTTTTTTTTCTTCTCAACATCACATAAAACATCTCCCTCTGGTCTCAATATTGCCACATCAAACGTCTCCCTCTGGTCTCAACCTCACATCAAACATCTGACCTCTCGTCTCGTCAACACATCAGATATGTCCCTCTGGTCTCAACAGCATATACATCAATCTCTCTTTGGTCGACCCTAAACTATCTATTCATTAGCTATGGGTATCTTGTTAGTTCAGTCTTCTTCTAAACGCCAGGGCTCAAAGCATACTGCTGCACAGTAACGTGACGTGAAAATGCGCAAATAGTATTTACTTTTGACGTATACTATCTCAATCTTTTCATTCAATTCGTTTAGAATGAAATTTACTTGTCGAACTTTAAAAAAAAAAAAAAGAACAAAAGTACAGACACATACCGCCCTCCCCCCCTCCCCCACCCCAATGATCCCGAGTTTGATAATCATCGTTTAACTCCTCCATGCAGCGACCTTTGACCTCTGCGCATTCACACGTAATAGTTGCCATCTAATAGGTCTCCGAGATCGCAACTTATCTCCGCACGACTGATCCAACCCTCGTGGCTAACACACTCCGGCTTACGCCACTTTTGTGTGTGGTTGGTGTGTCTTTTCATTTCGCCGTCAATTAATCCTCCTGATTGCAGCCATTGACAAATAGATCAGCGCACCATCTAAGGCTCACAAACTACGAGCGTCGACTCTCAACTCAGCCCAGCAGCGTTCATGGTATGAGTGATTTGTCATCTCATTGGACGTTTTTTCTATGGCACATTTTCATGGACGACAGACTTTGCGGATTTATAAATAGTTGGTTTTTTCCCCCATTATCCCTGCAGAATTTGAAAAATAATACACAAATTAAAGGGAGGAAACAATTGAACTTTTTTTAAAATTTACAACAACAAAATATATATATATATATATATATATAATAATTATATGATGTCACAGATATATAACAGGAGTGATTAGTACCCCACTCCTCCCCCACACACATACACACACGTTAATACACGGTAATATTACTTTATAATTGAGTATTATCGACTTTTCTAGTTTTGGCTAGTTTTCTCCATCATGGCTCGGATGTTATTATCTTAAAATGAGTCGTCCCCCCCCCTTGTGCTCGTTGTTTAAGTAGCACAGGATGACAAGCATGGCCCGGCATCCAGGACGTCATAGCCAGTAGCTCACCACATGCACACGACTGCTGCTACTCTGTTACTATCACGTCTTAGCCATTGAGCTTAGGTTGCAGCCCCCCCCCTCCCCTAGCCTCATACCCTGCGTCTCCTCTCCCACCCCCCACCCCCCACTCCGATGGTCCCTCAGTCGGTCAAGGCCCCTCTTTCTCTGTCCTCAGACCGCACCAGGCCAGTGACGTCACCGCGAGTCACTATTGTCCCGCGGTGTTTACAAAATGCACGGAAGTAGGTCAAAGGGTGGCCGCCATTCTTTGTCATGCAGAGTCAACACGGCGCCACAACAAAGATATAATCCTGTAATCACCTCACTCCGTCCCTGCCCCCCCCCTCCCTCGACCCACCCTACTTCGACTTTCTTTCTCTCTTGGAGAGTCAACAGCAGCGTGCATAGTCCCGGCCGTGATAATAGTCACCATCGGCCCCTGGGGCCCATGGAGATAGAGGACCCGGGGCGGAGAAAGCGAAAGCAGATCTACGTTGTGGGGAGAGGTCAATACCCCGGGGTACAGCAATTTATGTTACCCCCTCCCCCCTCCCTCTTTCCTTCTCTCTTCACCTCTTTTCATTCTTCTCACTCTGCAGTCTGGATGGAAAGGGGTAGGGGGGGGGGTAAAGGATTGGGAGGAAAGCTAGAGGGGGGGGGGGGGGGGGACCGTAACCCAACTCCTGGCAATAATACAATTTTAAAATTAAAGAAGCAAACGGAACAATTTTAAATGAAATCCGTTTAAAAAAAAAAAATCCCTCCCTCTTTCCTTCTCTCTTCACCTCTTTTCATTCTTCTCACTCTGCAGTCTGGATGGAAAGGGGTAGGGGGGGGGGTAAAGGATTGGGAGGAAAGCTAGAGGGGGGTGGGGGAGGAGACCGTAACCCAACTCCTGGCAATAATACAATTTTAAAATTTAAGAAGCGAACGGAACAATTTTAAATGAAATCCGTTTAAAAAAAAAAAATTCGTCTTCCATTTGATCGTTGTCACCCATTTCAGTGAACGTGTGCAGCTGCTAGTACTTACGTAGTGCTCTCAGGGCGGTATCGAGTACAAAGCTATTCAGCGATACGTGACTGTTGTTATCAGCGACAGGCCAACCAGAAAAGAAAAAAAAAATAGAAAGAAAAAAAAAAGACGATTTATGATTGTCAAGTATCGAGTACAGAATAACCAGTAGATGCCATGAATACAATGAGTGCGCTGGATGTCATATTGAACATTGAACCGCCCTATTAGCGTCTTCTTCGTCGCCTTGTGGGAGAATTTGAACATTTCCCACGAGACCTTACGGTAAATTGTATGTATGGTCAAAACACCTGTCGTTTCGATAGTTTGAGATCCGTTTGTCTAGCTACTATCTGACGGGTGTAACCTTTCGACCTTATAAAGAGAAAGGAAGATTTAAAAAAAAAAAAAAGCAAAAGCAACAAAAAAATATTTCTTATAAATCAATGTATTTTCCAAGAGATCTTAGTTTTCACGTTTAATAATCACGCATTCATTTTACGGTTTTTAAGAGGTCCGTGTGGACTTGATCGTATGTGTGGTTGTGATGTGGTATGTGGCTTTGACAGTGTGTGTACGTGTGTTTGTGTGCGTGTGTATGGGTGTATGTATGTGTGTGGGTGGGTGGCTGGGTGTGGGTGTGTGATGAGCCGTCATTTTACGAGTTTTTTTTTTGTTTTTTTTAAAATCTCAGCTCTCCTTGCATCCAGTATGGACCTGGTGATGGTCAGATTCAATAGTCTCACCTCGTAGTCTTATCTAAACAGAGCCAGTTGTTATTTTCGTCACATAGTGTGGCTCACCCGACACCACCGTGTGGCTGTTTTTCTAGAAGTGTGACGTAAAGACTCCTGGGCTAGAGCTCATAACCAGGAAATTTCATACGCATCAATGGCACAAAGATTATTGTACATTGATTGCTGTTACACTTAGAAATAAGCCGCCACACTTAAGAGGTGGCCATGCGTGACCTTCCCATCTACTAAAGTTACTTCTAAATATGTTTATTTCCATGTTGAAGTCTACTGTTAAAAAAAAACAACAACAAAAAAGCCATAAATAAAATGTTCACAGCAATCATATTCACAGTTTCCAGGGGTCGAACGACTCCAGTGTAAGAAGCCCTCTGGTTTTATTTAACCCCAGACGCCCTCCCCATAGTTGTCAAACACAAACAAGCAAAAAGTCAGGTGAAGCCGACCGAGTGCTGGTACTGTGAGAAGTACCCTAGACTTGAGACGGTGTCACGTGACGGCTCTTTGTGTCCCGCCTCCCCCCCCCCCTTGACGGTGGCGCTCCGCCATGTTTAGTCAACTGTGACTCGCGAGTCCTCCACCCGTCGACACCCTTTCCTTGACCCCCCCCCCCCTCCAACAAGGCAGCCCTGGCTCCAATCTTGATGACTTTCATTGCACTCAGCGTTCTCACATCTCCGAAGAACCCCTCACACGCCAAATACCATGACGCAATACAGACTACGCGCATCCTCTTCAGTTACTTCTTTTTTATTNTGTCTTCACGCCCCCCTTAACCCCCTCCACCACCCCTTACAGTCGTTCCCCCAACAAAGACCAAACAAAAAACTAAAAACGCCTTTATGAGCGTGTGTGCGTGTGTGTGTGTGGGGGGGGGGGGTCGAGGACAGTCATAACCTAGTTTCCCCGTTTTGTCCCTGCAGGCCCAAGTGTCTAGTACCAAGGACTGTGATTGAATGGTACACGCTCGTGTGCAGGCGACTCACCACGCATTGCACAAGTTTCGCCACGGGGAGCCTAACTCATTTATGCAGGGACCAGAGAACTCTAATATCTTTTTGGGTGTCCTCCATGCCCATGCCTGGGTGGAGAGACTCGGGTGGATTCTCTTTCTCTCGGTCTCCCGCCTCCGTTTGCAAATACTCACACGGTTAACGTAGTGCGCGTCTCCCATCTTCGAGTTCAGCCCATTTGTGTCTGTCTATCCACAATCCGTTAATGAAATCTGCCATTGCATACAGTCTAATATGTACATCTTTTTAATTCATTCCAGTCCAGTTTTTACGAGAAAATCTTTTTTCCTCAGATCTTCAATCCACAAACGTTTAATTAACAATGTATCCTCTACTCTCCCACAAATCCACTCTACATCCTGAATGCTGTTAATCCATCTGACATCCAACAATCCATCTGGATGTTAGTGTCTTATGTTTAATCAGTAAGCCAATTACTATTCATTACCCTCCATTATGCAACAGCAAGCGCCTCGCGCTGATACGTCACACACCAATGGCCGCAAAATGAGTTTATTTCCGGTCGGATATCTCACCACACCCCCTCTCCCCACGCCTCTTCCCCCCCCCCCCCCGACGTAATTTATGAGGGTGTATAATAATTCCATTTACCAACTTTCGCTTGTCTCTGACGTTTTTCCCGCGGATACTCTGCTTAAATTCCCATTGACTGTCTACCATTATCGGAAATTTCCGCACACGCCATCCATCTTGTTTGTGCGCTGTCAACAAACCATGAAGACGTGACAAGCAGTCAAGGGGAACTATTCCACCGTTCATGCATTTTTGTAAGATGAAAGAGTTCCCGGACTTGATTTCAGACTTTGCCCGGGGTGGTGGAAAGGGGGGGGGGGGGGGAGGGGGCGCCCCCGCGATTGTCTCATTAGTCATAGACCAAAACCACCCCCCTTTTTTTTCTCCAAGTTATTCATCTTTGCAGTTTATCATCTCATCACTTTATCATTTTCTCACATTATCCTCTCTTTCTATTCTAGTGTCTTTTTAAAGGCGTTATTTCTACTCGCAAATTCACGTGGTTTGCAGTTTGTAGCTTTTTTTGCATAACCTTCTGTTGTCATACGTGACCCAATCGGTCTGTTGATCCAGTGCGCTTCGTGCTGGAAAAAAAAACAACACTTTCGAAGACGAGTTTAAACTCAGCAAAAAGTAGAAAATATTTTTTTTTTTTTTTTTACATTTTTCACAATTTATTAGATTAAGAAATTCTGTGCAGAAAATAAATTTAAATATATATATCTAATTTTTTTAAAGAAGTATTTATTTATTTTTTTAAATTAACGAAAACGAACTCTGTACGAAACGATTCAAATCTACAAATAAATAAGCCAACAAAAGCAATGTACTCTCACACACAACAACGATTGCCCCTGTTTTGTCATGTTCCATTACAGCCAAGCTGCTAACACATCCCGTGGGGCCAATAAACCATCTCATATACGACAACGTTTCATCACAATCAGGCCCCGCAACTCACAATCACTTTGTGAGCCCTGATTAACTCCCTCTGTGTTTTCATCTTAAAGGAAAAAGAGCTAAGTTACAAAACAATGCAAAAAAGTGAAGAAAAAACTGTAGTATTCTTTGCTTGTAGTTTTCTGTCTTTCAGTGGGAAGGATTTAATCAATTAAGTTTTTACTCTCCGCCGCGAACAATAACAGGAAGTTAGCTTGCTGCTAGCAATAACAAGAAGTTAACTCACGGCTCTCCACTGCTAACACTATCAGGAAGTTAAATCACTGCTAACACTATCAGGAAGTTAAATCACTGCTAACACTATCAGGAAGTTAAATCACTGCTAACACTATCAGGAAGTTAAATCACTGCTAACACTATCAGGAAGTTAAATCACTGCTAACACTATCAGGAAGCTAAAACACGGTTCTCCACTGCTAACAATATAAGGAAGCTAAATCACTGCTAACAATATCAGGAAGTTAAATCACTGCTAACAATATCAGGAAGCTAAAACACGGCTCTCCACTGCTAACAATATAAGGAAGTTAAATCACTGCTAACAATATCAGGAAGTTAAATCACTGCTAACAATATCAGGAAGCTAAAACGCGGCTCTCCACTGCTAACAATGTAAGGAAGTTAAATCACTGCTAACAATATCAGGAAGCTAAAACACGGCTCTCCAATGCTAACAATATCAGGAAGTTAAATCACTGCTAACAATATCAGGAAGCTAAAGCACGGCTCTCCACTGCCAACAATATCAGGAAGTTAAATCACTGCTAACAATATCAGGAAGCTAAAACACGGCTCTCCACTGCTAACAATATAAGGAAGTTAGCTCACTGCTGACAATATCAGGAAGTTAGCTCACTGCTAACAATATGAGGAAGTTAGCTCACTGCTAACAATTTGACGAAGTTAGCTTACTGCTAACAATATCAGGACGTTAGCTCACAGCTAACAATATGATGAAGTTAGCTCACTGCTAACAATATCAGGAAGTTAGCTCACTGCTAACAATATCAGGAAGTTAGCTCACTGCCAACAATATCAGGAAGTTAGCTTACTGCTAACAATATGATGAAGTTAGCTCACTGCTAACAATATGAGGAAGTTATAGCTCACTGCTGACAATATGAGGAAGTTATCTCACTGCTAACAATAAAAGGAAGTTAGCTCACTGCTAAAAATATAAGGAAGTTACCAAGAAGGTAACACGCACGGCTGTCCACTGTTATAACCAGATCAGGACATTATCTCACTGTTAACTAGATCAGGAGGTTAACAAGGCTCTCAAATGCTAGTGATATCAGGAAGTTAACTCCAAGCTAACAATAGCAAGAAGTTAAAACATGGCTGTCCACTGCTTTAACATTATACCAGCAATTTCAGGAAGTTAACACACGGCTCTCCACTGCCACTGCTAACGATATCCTCTCACTGGAAATTTTAACGGGCGCGAGGAGAAAATATTGATCCATGGACTTGTAACACATCGTAATCAAAGATGGTAGGCTAACAATAGACATCTCCGGTGATGGGTTTAAATAGCATACAATGATGCACGCGAATACCGTCATCATTATCCATACCTAACACTGATACATAATCTATAGTTTACAATATCGTGTATCATTATCTTAATCCACAAAACTATCATTGAGATGGTTTATGTAGTGTAAAATACCGTATAGGATTTTCAATATCCACAACTAATATCAATTCTTGGGGTGTTATCTGTGCTCACTCTAGCACTGAAGGGATTTTGCTAGAGTAATGATACCTTCCATAGGACACTGACCATTGAGAGAGAGAGAGAGAGAGAGAGAGTGGAGGGGGAGGGAGAAAGACAGAAAGAGAGAGGGGATGGGGAGGGAGAAAGACAGTAACAGATAGGGGAAGGGGAGGCAGAACGACAGAAAGAGAGAGGGGAGGGGGAGGGAAAAGACAGAAAGAGAGAGGGGAGGGGAGGGAGAAAGACAGAAAGAGAGTGGGGAGGTGGAGGGAGAGGGAGAAAGACAGTAAGAGAGGAGAGGGAGGGAGAAAGACAGTAAGAGAGAGAGGAGAAGGAGGGAGAAAGACAGAAAGAGAGAGGGGAGGGAGAAAGACAGTAAAAGAGAGAGGAGATGGAGGGAGAAAGACAGTAAGAGAGAGAGGAGAGGGAGGGAGAAAGACAGTAAGAGAGAGAGGAGAGGAGGGGGAGAAAGAAAGGCAGAAAGAGAGGGGGGAGGAAGAAAGACAAAAAGGGATACGGGAGGGAGAAAGACATTAAGATAGAGGAGGGGGAGTGAGAAAGACAGAAAGAGATAGGGGAGGGATGTGAGAAAGACAAAAAGGGAGAGACAGAGAGAGAGAGAGAGAGAAGCGTTGACGTGAGTGGATTGAGAGGAAGAATAAAAAAATAAAAGGGGGAAGACAAGGAAATAAAAGGGAGGAGAAAGGGAAACAAAGTCCAAGTTGTAATCACGGGTTGATGCCAGTGTAGTACTGAGAAGTGCATCTCAAGTGTCTGGCGGCACTTCTATGGGAGCCTTCGACGCTTTCTTGCCTCTTAGCAACTTTGGTTTTTTTCTTAATTTAAACAAAAAAATCTCTTCTCACTACTGCCTTTGTTTATATATATATATATATATATATATATATATATATATATATATATATATATATATATATATTGTATGTGTGTGTCTGCGTGTGTGTGTGTCCGTGTTGTTCGTTAGCTAGGCATGTGTGTGTGTCCGTGGGTATTGTTGCGCAAGATACCACCCGCGAAAGGTTCTATTTTCACTAGTTTTGTTTTGTTTTTTTGGCCGTACTGTGTACTTTAATCCGAGTCAGTCTGGTGAGTGGCTTATTTGCATGCTAATGACGTCTATAACACCTCTTACACGATCCTATTTGTTTCTACTCACAGGGCTCTGACGTCACACAGAATGAAGGCGGAGGCAGGCGTTAGGTATGTTCGTTGTCAACGTCCAGCATGTCTAAATTGTTCTGTGCCAGCGGCTGTCAAGTAGAAGCATGTCCGACTGTTCTATGGCGAAGCCCCACGAGTGAATCTTGACAATGTATTCTATGTCCATGCCCTATAAGTAAAACCATGTCTAATTGTACCATGTCAACGTCTTATAAGTGCGCCCATGTCGTATAGTTCGGAAGCCACGCCCCTGAAGGTCCCGTTATTGCAAATATAAAGTGCATCCAACTCGCTAACCCCGTTCTGAATCTACATATAAATATTTATATATGTATACAACAGTGATCCCTCGTCTATCTTGAGGCTGAGGTTCTAGACACGCCCCCCCCCCCTGGCGACTGGCGAAAATCCGCAAAGTAGCGATCTTATATTTAATTTATTATTTATATATTTAAATGCTTTATAAACCCTCCCCACACTCTTATAAAACTTTCACGAACTGTTATAAATCTTCTCCCCCACACAATTATAAGCGCATGCTATGCACTTAAATTTAAACAAAATATAAAAATTCAAAAACCCGAGATAACAGTGTTGAAGCGAAAACCCGAGATAGACGTGGTATCGCTGATATATATATATTCATTATTAGGCTTCTGAACAGCGCCCCCTACCCCGGAGACAACCGTTGACGGAATTCACCGCTGTCGACATTATATATATCTTCTTACTTTATATATGTACTTTATATATATCTAACTGTAGTATTTATTTACGTCATGCAAATGGCTGCTTGATACTTACTTCCAAATTCTAATAACTGTCGCGTTTAAGCTAGTCTTTAGTACGTTGTTAAAAATTTTGCTTTGGAGCCGCGTCCCTCGACATGTGCTCTTCCCTTGAGCATGAAGAACGCCATTCAAATGCTGACTCCAAAATTTAAAAAAAAAACTAATAAAAAAAACTAAAAAAAAACTAACTGCTTTTATGCTTTTTAGTCATGCAGCACTTCCCACCCAACTCCCCGGTTATTACGTCAACTGATTTCCCAATTTGCTCACTATGAGAAGCCATCCAGGCCCCCCCCCCCAGACTCTCTTTGATACATGCCGTATCTTTGGGGCACCATCAGGCTCCGGTTTCAAAGACAATCAGACCATCCACAGAAAGCATCACGCCGAGAATGTAGCGAGGCTGTTGGGAAGAGGAACAAAAGCTGCTGGAAGGTCGCCGTGCGTGTGTGTGTGTGCGTGTCTGCGTGTGAGTGGGTAGGCGTGTGTTTGTGTGAGTGAGAGGGGCAAAGAGTGGGGGCGGGGGTTGGTGTAGGCGGGGCTCGCAGTACTCGAGCATCTCGTCATTATTACTTTGACAGCCTCGATGCAAGACTTTCAGTATTGATATTAGCATTGTTCCGATGTGGAGAAACGTGATCTGATTGGCTTTCACCGACCTACTTCTCGTGCCCTACTTAAAGTAATTTAATCGTGTTAAAAAACCCTGAATGCATGATTTTTTTTTGGGGGGGGGGGGTTGGGGGGGGGGGGTAATAAGGCTACGCCTTGGGAACAAAAGACTATTTTTCGTTTTTAAAGCGAGATCATGATTTTTTTTTGGGGGGGGGGGGTTGGGGGGGGGAGGTAATAAGGCTACGCCTTTGGAACAAAAGACTATTTTTCGTTTTTAAAGCGAGAATAAAAATTTGAAGAATGGTTTAAAAAACCGGAAATGATGTTATTGTTATGCGCATGCGTGTTCAAGTACAATGACAGACACGTGCTCGACGTGTGAGATTCAAACGCTTGGCTCCGGTGAGAAGTTTACCCCATACGAAGAAATACATTAAGTGATGTGATGCACTAGAAATGTAATAGTTCCTTGTCTCCATTGGCGGAACTGGTGATTGTGATTGTGGCGATGGGCGGGTCACGACTGGGGGAATGGTGGAAGACAATCAATGGTCATCAGCATACAATCAAAATCTGTTTCGTAGACCAAGCACCATGCAACGAGGAAATCATTTCACCGCCTCTCCCCCTTCCTCACACCCACACAAACAATAACAAACAAACAAAAAGTATCCTTATCACAGTTACGGACAGGGGCGTCATTTCAGTTTTTGTTTCGGGGGGGGGGGGGTAGAGCTAGACAAAAACTTGGTCAGCGTTGTTTATTACTGGAGGCGCCACAGCACACAGCAATTTAAATAAAACACGCAAATTCGGGTAAGGGGGGTGGGCCCTACACAAAATGACGTCCCTGGTTACGGAGTTCTTCAATAGATTGTAATATGGGTGAAACTACGAATACTACTCACCAAAGGTACTACGGGAGGTAGTGTGGGTAACACGTGTCGGTAATACTGTGGGTGGTACCTACGGGGTTGTTCTCTGTCGTGTGAAACTTTTTGTATATGGACATAATATCATTTCTTAAATGTTTTTTTTTTAAATTTTGTATGCGAATGTCCGCTACAGTAATGTATTAGGCCCGCAATTCGTTTGCTGCGTGTAGGCCGATTCTGGAAGGACGCTAGTCTATGAAATAAATAATAAACATTAGAAATATTCATGACACATTATTCATGCACCTTATACAGTTGAGTGCGGAATCATAGACTCACACAGAAGATGATACTTTAGATCAGCGGTTCACAACCAGTGGGTTGCAACCCCTCGGGGGGGGGGGTTCGGGTGTGGAACGACCTTTACACATGGGTTGCCCAAGACCATCGGAAAACACATACATATTTATGTAGTAGCAGCGAAAAAAATTTTATGGTTGGAGGTCACCACAAAATGAGAAATCGTATTAAAGTGTCGTGTCATTATGAAGGTTGAGAAACACTGCTCCAAATAGAGAAATACTAAACCAGCGATCAAAAATATTTCCATTTTTGGTATGGACAAGCATATTTCACCAGACGAGGGGGTAGCACATCAGGGTATGTGCAAGTATTTATGGCGTGATTGTTATCACGATATTTGCGCTACACTACATACTACATACCATACACCACATACTACATACCAATATAAAAAGAATCTGACAAACGAAGTCTTAACTATACCCCTTCCCCCCCCCCCACTTCCCCCCCCCCCAACCAAAAAATGAAATGTTAAAATTACCATGTTTTGCTTATGACGTTTTCGAAAAGAAACCGATTAGGATTAGGGAAGAGGCTCGAGTCTTGTCACTGATTTTCAACGCCAATGAACCGTGCCGAGCACAAGTGTAGGGGAGGATCTGGGGTTTGTGTAAAAGGGGGGGGGTGGCAAGGGGGGGGGCGGAGATAGTCTTTCTGGCATGGCAAGAATTATTGTCGGAGCTGGTGGCCATATCAGATCAATAGTTGTTTTTTTTTGTTTGTTTTGGAGTGACAACTGACTTATGGCCGCCGTGACCTGTATGACGTCACATCCGAGTCTGGTTCACCGACCGAGTTGACTTCTGCTGGAGATCAAGTAACCGATGCATTGTGGGGACGTTGTGGCCAGGGATATAACTCACTAGCATTGCATTTTTTCCCCCTTTTCTTCAGGAGAATTGCCTCAAAACCACTGTACAATTCACCAAACATCGAACTTTAAGAAGACCTTGGTGGGTGTTAGGTACACTGATAATCTCTTTGCGTAATGAAGTTTAAAGAACATATGTTTCTTTTCTTCTTCTTGTTGTGTTTTTTTCTTTTTTTTTT
>CAXITT010000739.1:126986-144575 GCA_964033795.1 Lymnaea stagnalis | reverse complement strand
GGGGGGGGGGGGGGGGGGGGGGGGGGGGGGGGGGGGGGGGGGGGGGGGGTGTTAGGACTGGCTCAGCAGGGCTTCTAAAATAATGCGGGACATGGGTTTGTTTTTGATGTACAATAGAGTAGAGAAGATTGGAGCTTTTTGGGATCAGCTCTGGTACCATACTGTAAGTGACCTATAACTGACATGGATAGATTGGTGTCAGTTGTTTCTTGCCACGAACTTGGTGACAGCATGGTACGCAAGGCACTGGGAATTTTAAAGTCTCAATTAACTTTTTATGTCTTCTGAATAATTTTATTGCGCCGAAATATGATTATTTTTGAGGTCATATGTTCAGGTTTCGTTGAAAAATTCCAACACCGAGGTCATTGTTGTGTGAGGCAGTAAGGGGGTGGGGAGGGGGTGGCATTTGCTTACTATATATTACAGAAGAGCGACATTTTCGGCAAACTGAAGAGGTGCGAACAATTCTCGGCCCCCCAAAGGCGGAACTAATCCTGGCTACGCCATCGGACTTGCTTAAACGTATAGTGTCGCAGTATTAGAGTAAGAGTCTAGATTGGACACTACTAATACAACACTAGTGGAAGACTAATACAAGAGTACTACAAGAGTAATACAAGACCATGATAAAAGAGCAACATAAGACAAATGCAAGACTAATAAAAAACCATAATAAAAGACTAATACAAGACTACAACAAAACCATTATAAGACTCTAATACCAGACTAATACAATTACATAATAAAAGACTAATTCAATTACATAATAAAAGACTAATACAAGAGTAATACAAGACTAAAATAACACCATTGCAAGACTCTAATACAAGACCAATACAAGACTATAATACAAGACGAATACAAGTCAAATGCAAAACTAATAAAATACTAAAATACAAAACTTAAATGTATTTTTTTTTTGTTGTTGTATTGTGTTTGAAAAAATCGTGAACTGAGATGCCAATAATACAATTGAAGAGTTAAGAACTTGAAATCTGGGTCAAATGATCGGTGGCGAATGAGTTTATTCCTTCACATTGGGGTATTGGGAAGAGAAGAAAAAGAAAGGGGTGCTTTATAGGTCCATCAATGAAATCTGTGGGGAACCGCTGGCATGTAGATCGCATACATATCTTGATTGGCATTGTACATGCAGCAGTATTAGTGGACGTGTGGGACCTGGGAAACATATGTGTGGCGGGACGATGGGGTGAAAGATATGGGGAGGCTATAAAGGCGGTCAATGTTCCCCCAGTAATGGGGCTTCATGTAGGCTCATCCCTGACACCATTACAGACAAATGACGTGTTTGGCAAGGGATTGGGGAGTAGAGATGGAAGGCAGGGATACAGAGAGAGAGAGAGAAAAAGGAAGAGAGAGATATATAGCATCATTACAGCCAAGGACATGTTTGTCAGAGGAAAGAGAATAGAGATGTATATCGGAAACAGAGAGAGAGAGAGAGAGAGTGAGAAATAGAGCGAGCGTGGAATATAGAAATAAAAAGAGCGAGCGAGAGAGAAAGCGATAGAAAGAGAGAGAGAGAGCAAGAGAGGAATATAGAAAGGGGAGAAGGAGAGAGAGAGAGATAGAGAGAGAGAGGGGGGCCATACAATGAGGTTATCACTGTTTGTTTTATTAATAAAGACAACACATGAAGTTTTCGTTCATGATATTCGGTGGCCTAGGATGACAGCAGGAAAAGAAAGAGCTGTCATAGGTGGATAAGTGGATATGTTGGTCGAATGTTTAGGAAGAGATATAGTGGAGTGGGAGAATTGGGGATGAAAGAATGGGTGTAGTAAAGGCAGTGGCGTAGGAAGTGGAAGTGTAGAGTAGCCCCCCCCCCCCCCCCCCGACCTTTGCTCTGCACTTTTTGTCCTTACTTGGACGGGTGGAATTTTCGGCCAACTGAAATTTTTTTTGTTTTCTCGTGGAGACCGGGGGAGGCGAAAATCTTAGCTCTCCCGGAACAGCACTTACCCTGGCTACGCCACTGATAAGAGGTGCCAGATAATTGAATGATGAAAGTAATGAATATTTGTAGGTGGCCGATGGACAGTGTCAGATCGTTACGGATGAGGTGGTGTGGGGGTGTGGGGGGGGGGAAGGAGCGTATATAAAGTTATAACTCACTCTATATAAATAGTGTGGTGCTGGTTGTGTGGTGCTGGGGTGGTGTGGTCTTTGTTGTGCTAGTGGTGGGGTGCTGGTAGTGTGGTGCTGGTAGTGGGGTCTGGTAGTGGGGTGCTGGTAGTGGGGTGCTGGTAGTGTGGTGCTGGGGTGGTGTGATGCTGGTTGTGTGGGTGCTGGTGGTGTGGTGCTGTGGTGTCGTGCTGGTGGTGTGGTGCTGGTGGTGTGATGCTGATGGTGTGGTGCTGGTGGTGTGGTGATGTTAGTGTGGTGCTGGTGGTATGGTACTGTGGTGTCATGCTTCTAGTGGGGTGCTGGTGGTGTGGTGATGGTGGTGTAGTGCTGATGGTGTGATGCTGATGGTGTGGTGCTGATGGTGTGGTGCTGGTGGTGTGGGTGCTGGTGGTGTGGTGATGGTGGTGTGGGTGCTGGTGATGTGGTGATGGTGGTGTGGTGCTGATGGTGTGATGCTGATGGTGTGATGCTGATGGTGTGGTGCTGATGGTGTGGTGCTGGTGGTGTGGGTGATGGTGGTGTGGTGCTGATGGTGTGGTGCTGGTGGTGTGGGTGCTGGTGGTGTGGTGATGGTGGTGTGGTGATGGTGGTGTGGTGATGGTGGTGTGGTGATGGTGGTGTAGTGATGGTGGTGTGGTGCTGATGGTGTGATGCTGATGGTGTGGTGCTGATGGTGTGATGCTGATGGTGTGGTGCTGATGGTGTGGTGCTGGTGGTGTGGTGCTGGTGGTGTGATGCTTTTAGTGTGGTGCTGTTAGTGTGGTGCTGGTGGTGTGGTGTTGGTGGTGTGGGTGCTGGATTTTATTAAGAAGATTCGCGAGACGTTTGATTGTAATGGCCTGTGGGGCAGGGGAGGGAGGGAGGGGCGGGTAACCTGACATGGAAATGTAATAACTACCTGCGAGAGTGACCTCATCTAATTATACCGTCCAAATTTGACCTAATTGTCGAGAGGTTTGTTCTTAATGAGAACTTGTTATGGCTCATTGATTTTCTCCCCAAGGTAATCACTTTTAGGGGAGCTTCGGGTTTAAAAAAAAAATAATAATATCGTTGATACTTCTCTTGCTTCAGTTTGAAACTGATTGTGTAAGTTGGGCATACGGCCACAGGGTAGAGAAGGTGGTGTTTGAGAATATGGTGTTTGAGAAGGTGGTGTTTGAGAAGGTGGTGTTTGGCTGATGGCATAAACTATATATTTGTGACCTGGTTCATTAGATAATGTCCTATCCTGATTTGAAAGGGGACAAAATAAATGGTATGTGCATTGTGATTGGACGAAGGGAGTGAGAGAGAGAAAAAGAAAGAAAGTTAGAGAAATACAGAGAAAGTGGTAAAGAGATAAAGAAAGAGAGAGAGAAAGTGTAAAAGAGAGAGATTGCGAAAGAGAGAGAAACATTAGTAAAAAGAGAGAAAGTGGTAGAGAGAGAGTAAGTGGTAGAGAGAGGGGAGAAATAGAGAGAAAGGGGTAAAGGGAGGGGAGAAACAGAGAGAAAGTGATGGAGAGAGAAAAAGGGAAAGGGGTAGAGAGAGAGGGAGAAAGGGAGAACGAGAAAGAGAGAGAGAGAACGTGGTAGAGAGCGAAAAAGACATGGCGTCGGAGGGAGAGAGACAGAGGGAGAGAGATATATAGAGGTAGGGAAAGAAAGAATTATAGAAAGAAGGAGGCAAACTTGTTTTTACACCGCCTATTACTCTTTTACACACACACACACTTGACACTGTGCCGACACTGCCGACACTGTGCCGCGAAATTTGCTGAAAAACAAACTACACAGACGCTGTGCACAAACAAACTACACAGACGTCTGTGCACAAACAAACTACACAGACGTCTGTGCACAAACTACACAGACGCTGTGCACAAACAAACTACACAGACGCTGTGCACAAACAAACTACACAGACGTCTGTGCACAAACAAACTACACAGACGCTGTGCACAAACAAACTACACAGACGCTGTGCACAAACAAACTACACAGACGCTGTGCACAAACAAACTACACAGACGCTGTGCACAAACAAACTACACAGACGCTGTGCACAAACAATGCAGATGATAACCAACTTTACAAAAAAAAACTCTTTAGTGTAGTACTAATCAATGCTATTATGGCATATCAATAATTAGAGGTTAAATTTAATTGTAAAGATCTGTCGAGACTGTCGACTCCTACTTACGGCGAACTGTTGGTTATAGTGTCGTTATTGGAACTGATGAGTGTGGACATGGCGATATTGAAGGTATGCATGGGAAGTAAAGATTGCAGGCGACTGAATACAGATATTGTAAGAGGTCGAATATAGATTGTAGGCAGTTGAATATGGATTGTGCGCAGTTGAAAATAGATTGTAGAAGGTTGAAGATGGATTGTAGACAGTTGAATATATATTGTAGTCAGTTGAATATAGATTGTAGACTTTGGATATAGATTTTTGGAGTTTGAGTATAGACAGCAGGCGGTGGAATAGAGATTGTAGACAAAAGAATATAGATTAGAATATAGACTTCAACCAGTGAAATATTGACTGTAGGCAATGTAATATATAATTAAATATATGTTACATAGACTATAGCCAGTGGAATATAGACTATATACGCGATCTAAAAAGACTGCAGGTGACGTAATGTATATATATTGTACGCGAACGTGTTGTCCGTGGTAGGTTTTAGTCTTAAGATGAGTTCACCAGAACACCCCCCCCTCCCCTTTTCTCTTTTGAGAAAGTATCGAAGACTTGAGACAGCACACAGAGAGACACGGTAAGCTGAGGTCCTTCAGGCCAGGACCCAACGCCAATACAAGGAGGCTTAAATCTTGATCCACATCTAACCGTTCAATATCAGAACCCAAGAGGGTGGGGGCGGTGGTAAAGGGCGGGGAGGGGGCTTCGTGGTGGAGGTGGGGAGTGCAAGCAGTTGGACCATTGCAAGAAGTCCTTGAATTTAAGACACTCCTAGGGAAGTAGGACAGGTTTTATGGAGTTCGGTCATGGTGATTTTTTTTTTTTTGGAGGGGGTCGGGGAGTCGAGGAGGAAGGATGAGGGGGATGTTCTGGGTGGGAGGGGAGAAGGCAGATAAATTGTAAGATGGATCTAGTCAAGGAGAATTGGGTGCAGAGTCGAGTCCCCTGATTAAAGTTGACTTGTTTGTTTGTTTGTTTGTGTGTCTGTGAGTGTGTCTGTGTGTGACTGTGTGAGTGTGTGTCTCTGTGTGTGATTGTGTGTGTCTGTGTGTGAGTGTGTGTGTTTGTGGCAATAGTGTTTTATTTGTGGAATGACTGCACTGTGAAGCTGTTATGTCGATATTGTTTGCTGGATATTGTAATGTTTACAGAAATATCCACATATTAAAACATCCACATGCTCAAAAGTCCACATGCACGAGTGCTAGCCTACTCAAATATCCACGTACAAGTCCACTGACGCAAATCAATATTAACAAGTGAAGTTAGAAGTAAACCCGATGATCTTATTGTTAACATTTTAATTTCATTTTTAAAATGATCTACTTTTTTTTTTTTTAATATACCGGGTATATTGCTGTAAAGAACACTTGTCTGAATGTTACTGTATAGTTACGGGACATTTTTGACACGTAACAATTTATTGTTAACATTTTAATTTCATTTTTAAAATGATCTACTGTTTTTTTTTTTAATCTACCGGGTATATTGCTGTAAAGAACACTTGTCTGAATGTTACTGTATAGTTACGGGACATTTTTGACACGTAACAATACAAATAATCCTACGCCCCAACACCCTGTGTTTTGATTTTTTTCGGAGTAAGTACCGATACCCGCAAGGTTAAATTCTAGCGGTTTAAATAAAAATAAAAATGGAGCATTTCTATCGTCATCAAAGAAATCGCCCCACGTAAGATCTAAAGAACAATAAATTTAAAAATAGCAAAAAAAAAAAAAAAAAAAAAAAAAGGGAAATTTTATATTCAAAAAAAAAAACCCCCCCAAAAAAAATTAAAAAAAAAAAAAAAAAAAAAAAAAAAAAAAAAAAAAAAAAAAAAAAAAAAAATTTCACATCATAATCATATTTGTATTTTTTAAATAAAATATAGACTATAATTCCCTGCAGGTGGTTATATGAGACAGCATAATGCACTAGGGTGGTTATATGAGACAAAATAATTCACTGCAGGTGGTTATATGAGACAGCATAATGCACTGGGGTGGTTAAATGAGACAGCATAATGCACTGGGGTTGTTATATGAGGCAACATAATGCACTGGGTTGGATATATGTGACATCATAATGCACTGGGGTGGTTAAATGAGACAACATAATGCACTAGGGTGGTTATATGAGACAACATAATGCACTAGGGTGGTTATATGAGACACCACAATGCACAGGGGTGGTTATATGAGACATGATAATGCGAGGTTATTATCCACGTGTTTTATGCTCCTATTATAATGATGCTTATCATAGGGGTCGGCCCGTGCACAAGAAGTAATGATCAGCCTCTGTTGTTTTTTCAACAGGTCAAAAGATATCAAACCCACAGCGACCCTTAACTGTTAGAAATTTACCAGATGTATATATTCATTGTATTTGTGTTATATCATCATTGAAAGTCTTGGTGAAATGTATCAATACTGGCCACCATGACCACAAAACCCCCCACAAGAAAACAGTCCAAATCCCGTTTCTGTTTGCTCCGTTAAAAGTACTAACCAGATCTCTTCGAGATCAAGTCAATCTCTGCGGCCATTTATAATGTACAATCATGTCTGAGTCCTTAAGTGGGTTTCTGTGTTTATATTCCTATCCAAGTCGAACACCAAGGTCTGATAACACCGACCCCCCTCCCCCTCCACCCCGGCCACCAGGCGGCGTTGAGTTACTTGTAAGAATGTTGACATTTGTCGAGTACTAAAACCACGACTCGCTGCTCGCAACCCCTCCTACCCCTCCTCCTCGGGTGGAGAAATATTTATCTTTAAGACAAGCCCGAAATATTATACCAATATGAGGGAGTGCGCATGCGTGGTAGTCCCATATTGGATATTTCCACCAGACCCTTACCGCCCCACACTCCCCCTCCCAGGGATCGTTAAGTCATCAAGGGAAAGCAATTTTCTGACTATATTTTCTTCGCTCCGATCTCACCCCCCCCTCAACTCCCCTTTTGTTTGAGCTGGTCCTATTTACCCAGCGCCCAGGCTATAATCCTAGCTTACCCATTCCCTCTCTGGGGCCTTCCAGATCCCTGGCACTTGTTGGTCGACCCACCGCACTGACGGCCAGACGCCATATTTACGATTTGACTAATCCACGCTATGACCGGAAGTTAAGTAAGAATTGAGATCTGGTAATCATTCTGACCCTAAAGTGGGGAGAGAGGGGAGGGGGGGATTTTTCAACAGAAACTTTTGTTTTGTTACAAGACCAGTCGCCACATGCGAACCCCCCCCCCCCCCCCCCAGGGCTAATACAAGCGATTTCTTTTTAACGGGTCTCAGTGGAAGCGGGGGTTGTGGGGGGGGGGGGCTAACGGTTAAGAACTGCCACTGCGCAATGCACCAAAATTGGGCATTTGGGGGCGAAGTTTATAGATTTTTCTCCAGCCTAGGCTCTTTCCGACATTGCCGGCAAATACCCTCAACTGAAGCCAAAAAAAACGTCTTGGTTAGAGGTTCACGGTCCGTGCTGTCTTCTCTACTCATCTCACTGTATACTTTCTTCGTTACTACTTCGCACGCTCTGTCTGTCTGTCTGTCTGTCTGTCTGTCTGTCTGTCTGTCTGTCTGTCTGTCTGTCTGTCTGTCTGTCTGTCTGTCTGTCTGTCTGGCATCCATCCTTTCATCCATCCACCCATGCATCCATCCTTCGATCTCTCTCTCTCTCTCTCTCTCTGTCTCTCTCTCTCTCTCTCTCTCTCTCTGTCTCTCTCTGTCTCTCTCTGTCTCTCTCCCACCATGTCTATTTTACCCTTCTTTCTTTCTTCCTACCATCTCTCTCTGTATATATCCCATTCCTAATGTTCCATCCTTAATCTCTGTATCTCTCTCTATCTTTTTATCTATAAATTTCTATGTCCATCCATCCATCCATCGACTATCAGTCGGATACACACACGCGCCATCCTGTTCCAACGTCCACACTTTCCTTGACTGTGTGAGGAGGGTGCGGTGGGTATGGGAAAACTCTCAGCAGACGACAGATGGTGATAGTAGCATGCCCCATTATCTTTGTACCCCTCCCTGTGTTAACCGCAGCATTAACTCGGGTTGTTATCTAACTTTCTAGCTGGGTCAGTTTGATACTGTCACTTGGATGGTTTTGAAAGACTTTTTTTTTTTTTTTTTTTAAATCATGACTCAATTTTGGGATTTAAGTGTGGGCACCCCACTCCCCCCAACCTCTACCACCCAGGCCGGCTCTAGGTACCGACAACTCGAGCGGTTGCCCGGGGCGCCATGTGCTTAGGGTTCCATCAACGATCTTCCAAAATAGGAAAAAAAATCATTGCATGTGTGCGTCGTGGAAGAAAATAGGTGCGTAAAAAGATTAGCTGATCTAAAGGCTAGTAAAAAACAATGTCACCTGTAGGCTAATTGTTCAAACGGCCCACGGTAGACTAATTGTTCAGACGGCCCACGTTAGGTTAATTGTTCATACTGCCCACGCCCACGGTAAGCTAATTGTTCATACTGCCCACGCCCTCGGTGAGCTAATTGTTCATACTGCCCACGCCCACGGTAAGCTAATTGTTCATACTGCCTACGCCCACGGTAAGCTAATTTTTCATACTGCCCACGCCCACGGTAAGCTAATTGTTCATACTGCCCAAATACAAGTTAAGGAAAACAATTTTATTTTTTCCTTTGTTTGTTAAAAAAGAACAACCTGGGTAATAAACTCATGACCTAATCCCCAGATTTTTCCTTGCACCCATTTCTATGATTATACTTAAAAGGGGCCCCTTAGTAAACCTTGCCCAGGGCGCCGGCAACCGTAGTTTACAACCTCATAGTATACAATATAGATCACGTGATTTAACGGCATCTAACTTATGAAATCTCAAACCACTTCACGTTAAGGCAGTATGTGGGAACATTCACAGAATCTCGTTCGGGCAATTGAAGGAGATTACGTTGCTTTGTATTATGTGGCCAAACGCCAGACCGTATATGACGACATAATGATATAGTAATGTGATTATTTGCATTTTAAAGTTAGGAAAAAAATCTATTTTAAGAGAGGACAAAAAGAAAAGCCGGAATGTAATGTTTAACCTGAATATGAACAAATGTTTAAGATAATGTAATGTTTAACCTGATTATGAAAAAGTGTTTCAGATAATGTAATTTTTAACCTGAATATGAACAAATGTTTAAGATAATGTAATGTTTAATCTGAATATGAACAAATGTTTAAGATAGTGTAATGTTTAACCTGAATGTGAACAAGTGTTTAACAGACTGTAATGTTTAACCTGAATGTGAACAAATGTTTAAGATAATGTAATGTTTAACCTGAATATGAACAAATGTTTAAGATAATGTAATGTTTAACCTGAATATGAACAAGTGTTTAAGATAATGTAATGTTTAACCTGAATATGAACAAATGTTTAAGATAATGTAATGTTTAACCTGAATATGAACAAATGTTTAAGATAATGTAATGTTTAACCTGAATATGAACAAATGTTTAAGATAATGTAATGTTTAACCTGAATATGAACAAGTGTTTAAGATAATGTAATGTTTAACCTGAATATGAACAAGTGTTTAAGATAAATTAATGTTTAACCTGAATATGAACAAATGTTTAAGATAATGTAATGTTTAACCTGGATATGAACAAGTGTTTAACAGACTGTAATGTTTAACCTGAATGTGAACAAGTGCATGACGGAATAAAATGTTTAGCCTCGCACGTGACATTGCGTAGATAACGAAACAAACCTTCTCGATGACGCGATCCTTATTCAAAGAAATGACAAGTGTGTCTTGGCCTTGGTGTGTCTAGGTGTGCTGTGGTGTGTCTAAGTGTGTCTTGGCCTTGGTGTGTCTTGGTGTGCTGTGGTGTGTCTAAGTGTGGCGTGGTGTGTCGTATAGGAAGGAAACCACGTCGGTGGTGATGGGGGCTTTTTTCTTCCTCACTTGACTCCTTGAGGTGGGCGGCAATGCAGGACCAGGTAGAGGGGAATAGAACCCGCAGGCCCGGCCCAACTGGACACGACAGATAATGTACATTTAAACGGCTGATGGATGGCCGCCGAGATGGGCGTGGAAACGAGAGGGCCACGGGGAGACATCATTAAAACGATAAGAGCTCAATGCAAGAAATAAAGTGACCTTCACCCTCGCGCAAATCGGCAGGCATTAAGAAAGCATTTACATAACGGAAGTGGTGGAGGATAGGGGGAAAAAGGGGGGGAGGGGGAAACTGGAATTGACAATCTGCTGGGAGAAATTGGAAATATACACAGGGTGGTGGAGAACCTGGAAAAAATTTTAAGTATTTGAAACTGAGGAAAAAGAAACGAAAAAACTCAAAGAAGAACACCAGCGACAAACCCGGCACGGGATGTTTCTATGAGAGGAGAGAGAGCACTGATTATTTCATTAAAAATAGAGAAAGGAGATCGAGTTAAAGAAAAAGAGAGAAAAGTAGATTGAGCCTTTTGTTAGTGGAGGATACACACCTGGGGAAAAAAGGGGATAGGGATCCGAGTTTTCTAAATGAATATAACAAACGAAAACGCACATCTATGAGAAGAGAATGACAAAAAAACAACAACAACAGGATACATAAAGATAATCCACAATTTAATGGCGTCAACTGAAAGGAAGACTTGGTGTCTTTTCACAAAGAGCAGGTTCATTGGCGCCCAGAAGTTGATACATATTTTCTTTCCTTACTTTCTTTTTCTTAGGCCGGGGTGGGGGGGGGGGGGGGGGGGGGCACGCTTTTTTTTTTTGGGGGGGGGGGTGGGGGATGGGGATAACCATGAAATAAATTCAACACTGAGTGACGAATTGATAGGTTAGTACAGTGGTCGGAAAACTCATTAGTCAAAAGAGCCCAAAAAACCTGTAGCAGGTGGATTACATATTTTTTTTTTTTGAGAGCCGAATTTCTTTTCAAGAACGTGTCAAGAACCATGTTTTTTTCGAATTTGAAACCGATTTGTGGCCGGCTGGCCGAGCCGCACTCGGGTCGCTAAAAAGCCGCATGCCGCTCACGAGCCGCGGTTTGCCGACCCCTGGGTTGGTTAGCAGATCATCAGCCATACTACCGGTACAACGGATGTAAAGGGTTGCTCCTCGGATCGTTTACAAATCATTTATACTTTACTACTGTCCATAATCTCAGACTCGGTTTCAAAACGACCCTAGGTTGGCCATTGAATGGCAATGAAATTATAGTGCTGTTTAATCTAGCCATATGCTACTTTATTTTAAAAATCACGCTAATAACATACACATTTTCACCTGCCAATGACACACACCCCCTCTAAATGCGACTGACCCCACCCCACACCCACCCCCACCACCCCATGCGCTTAAATTAATCACACTGACATGATCTCCAATGCGTCTCGACTAAGACAGTTTGTTTACACCTTACTGGTACGAGTCGACTATCCAACCGTGTGCAATTAATGGACAAAGCTTGCGGATTGTGTACAACTAGATGCCACAGTATAAGGGCCAGTCTCCGATTGTGTACAACTTGATGCCACAGTATAATGGCATGTCTCCGATTGCGTACAACTAGATACCACAGTACAGCCTGCGATTGCTTAACAAGTCACGTCCAGCCACGTTCCATGCTGTGAGTGCCCCGACCTTCCATTCCTGATGCATATTTAACCCATATTTTCTGTAGCCCAATCTACCGACTGTTACTCTTATGTATCGGATGCGATGGCATTAACCTTTTTGGGTGTTCTCGCCGTTCCACTGCCCCCCTCCCAGGCCAACCCTAGTTATCTCAATACCAATTTCCATAGGTCACACCATTTCTAGCCGCTCCCACCCCCCACCCTTCGGTTTATGCGTTGACATGCTGTATTAACCAAGAACTCATTACCATATGCCATGTGCGCATAACTCTCTATACGGTGAGTGTAATATATCATTGATAGATTTGTGTCCCTTTGTTTCATTAGCGATATATATATATATATATATATATGTATACCCCCCACCCCCAGGTTTTCCCTCATCACTGGTGTAAAGTATGAATATCAGTTGCTACTTCTATATTCTATATAGAAGGTGGGGTGTGAAGGGAGAGTATATGGGGTGGTTATTCCAAAATATGTATCAGACCTCAATCTCTTGTTATTGTTCTAAAGAAACATCAGACACTCGTGTGGGGAGGTAGTTTCCAAGTAACATCAGACGCCCCCCACCCTCCCTCCTGATCTCATGTTTTTGTTGATTAAAGACATTAGACCCCAAATCTTATGTTGTTATTGAAAAGATATAACAGATCTTCATCTGGGGGATGTTGTTTGCAAAAGAGATATCTGAACCACTGAACCCTAATCGTTTCCTCTTTTTTTAAATTAATACCCTTTGTTTTAGAATTTGTCATCCCAACACATCACTGTCCTAGAGGTCTTTCCACCGCATTTTGTCATCCCAACACATCACTGTCCTAGAGGACTTTCCACCGCATTTTGTCATCCCAACACATCACTGTCCTAGAGGACTTTCCACCGCATTTTGTCATCCCAACACATCACTGTCCTAGAGGTCTTTCCACCGCAGGATGACAAATCGCGTTCCTAGAGGTCTTTCCACCGCACTTCGTCATCCAAACTCATCGCTTTCCTAGAGGTCTTTCTACCGCATTTTGTCATCCAAACACATCGCTTCCCTAGAGGTCTTTCTACCTCACAGTTGTAGCTCATCCAGTCCAACATAACCATTTCCCCCAGCTTGCCATGCACCACACCGTCTCAAGCCCCCCTCCCGCCCCCCAGCCGCCGTATACCACACCTCTGTAAAGTATGGTAGCTATTCCTCTGCACCATTCCATGCCCACTATTACCTGGACCCTCTGTTTGGTCACCTGCCGGTCCAGCCCCGTGACCCTGTGGTCATTGTGTAATATTTCGCAACCCGGTCTTGCTAAAAAAGGGGGGGGGGGATAACTAAACAAGACTTGCGCCGCTAGGATTGTCTTCTCTTTGCGTCACTAACATAACTATTTGTGACTATGTCTGTGTAGCTGGCCATGACTAAATGCGTCATTACCATGAATGTTTGTGACCATGCCCGTGTAACTGGCCATGACTTAATCCGACGGTACCATGACTGTATCCCTTGTATCACTCGCATGTCTTGATCTTCTGAAGCCAGCCTGTCTTCGAAACGCGAAACTTCTCCTGTTTTGCAAACCGTATTTAACAAATGTTGACAATCACTTGAAGTAGCAAAGTAAGGGGTCGTGCGCAAATTACGTCAAGCTCGGGGAGGGGGGGGGAGAGGGGGGAGCGGGGGTCTAGAATTTTTGAAACTTTGTGACGGGGGGAAGGGGCCAAATATTGGTGACGTCACTTTTAAAAAAAAAAATCTAAAATTTTCTAATTTTGAAAAATCTTTATTTGATTAATTAAAAAAAAAAATGAGCTTGAGTTCGCGTTTGCCTCAGGTATTCAAAGATCTATGAAACTCAGTCGTGGATGACTTCGTTGTTTCGCGTCACAGTTTATGATAATACAACATCTTAATCCATTACGGGGAAATGTTAAAGAATAGCATGAAATCTTAGAGTTTAGTTATGAAAATGTTCATGTATGTTTGGATTGTCTTAGGTGTGACGTGACAAGGGTGGGGGCGAAGAATTTGTGAAACTTCGTGACAGTGGGGTCGGGGGGGGGGTCTAAAAAGGTCTTTTTTTTTTTACGTGATGTAATTTACGAACGACCCCTAGGATCTATGGCGATCGCCTCCCTTAGTGTAGACTCCCATCACGCTTGATTCGAAGAGATGCAATGGCCAGCGTTTTAAAAAAAAAATATTTCACCACCAAGCTGGTGTATTGATGTACCAGGGAATGCGTTCATTAATGTATAGTTTATGTATGACCAGCAGACAACCCCCCCCCTCCCCCACTTTCCAAACCCCTGCTGACCCGAACCCGCACGAACAAATCACTAGTGGTGATCACATCTGTTACTGTCGCGACTACAGTAATGACCGTTTTTACCACGACACACAGCCTCCTGTAGAATAAGTCTGGTAAGTACAGGGATTGAGAGCATCCACTGTGAGCGGTAGCAGTTATGTAGGCATTGGTAATGTGGGCATTGGTAACGTGGGCTTTCGTAATGTGGGCATTACGGTTATGTTGGCATTACGGTTATGTTGGCATTGCGGTTATGTTTGTATTGGTAATGTGGGCATTGGTGATGTGAGCACTACGGTTATGTTTGTATTGGTAATGTGGGCATTGGTGATGTGAGCACTACGGTTATGTTTGTATTGGTAATGTGGGCATTGGTGATGTGAGCACTACGGTTATGTTTGTATTGGTAATGTGGGCATTGGTGATGTGAGCACTACGGTTATGTTTGTATTGGTAATGTGGGCATTGGTGATGTGAGCACTACGGTTATGTTTGTATTGGTAATGTGGGCATTGGTGGTGTGAGCATTACGGTTATGTTTGTATTGGTAATGTGGGCATTGGTGATGTGAGCACTACGGTTATGTTTGTATTGGTAATGTGGGCATTGGTGATGTGAGCACTACGGTTATGTTTGTATTGGTAATGTGGGCATTGGTGATGTGAGCACTACGGTTATGTTTGTATTGGTAATGTGGGCATTGATGATGTGAGCACTACGGTTATGTTTGTATTGGTAATGTGGGCATTGGTGATGTGAGCACTACGGTTATGTTTGTATTGGTAATGTGGGCATTGGTGGTGTGAGCATTACGGTTATGTGGGCATTACGGTTATGTGGGCATTTGCCATATGTGCATTGAGTACGCGGGCATTGGCAATGTGGGCATTGGTTAGCGGGCATTAGTAATGTGAACATTGGTTACCCTGACATTGGTGCAATGGCAGTGAAGTGCTGCCTCCCCTTGACCTGCAAACCTTTACGTACCATACCAGACTTAAGACTTCCTACCAATTCATGTGATACCGATCAAAAGAGGTGTTCGCGTCGTGTCAGGGCTATTGAATGACATCAGTGCCATTGACTGACATCAGTGCCATTGAATGACATCAGTGCTTCCATTGAATGACATCGTGCATCAAATGAGGAGATGTGTACGAACTGGCGTGTGTTTCAAGTCTTTACTTGTGAAATCGAAGCAACGCCACGAGAAACTGTGATGCTAATTTATAGTAACAGTAAATGTATATGTTTAAAATCTCAGCTAGAGTTACAGCTTTTTTTTTATCATTATCATATTCTTGGTTAAATTGTTCGTAGACTAAATATTTGAAGGGTATTTGCATTGCACCCAGTTCAGTGGCGTAGCTCGCATTACTTCCGAACGGGGCGCGCCTAGATTTATTGCCGCCCCCATGCCACGGAAAAAAAAAAAAAACAACAACCTGCATTTGGCCTAAAATGCCGCCCTCTATGTCAACCAAAAAAAAAAAAAAAAAAAAACAACCCCAAATTGGGCAAAAAAGCCGCCCTCCTTTGCAAGCAAAAAAAAAAAAAAAAGATAAAAGGAAAAGAGCCGCCTGGGATGGATTTCCCGCTGCACACCCTCTTGCTACGCCACTGATTGCTCCAATACCTGAAGAATTTTAAGGTGATTCTATCACCCCTGTCTTAGTACACTCCCTCTTCAGTACAACCTCCAACCCCCCCCCCTCTCCTTTTGCAACAGTCGTCTGCTACCTTGCAGGTCGTCTCATAGTGTGTTTGCTGGTCCAATATTATCATTTCCCTCCATTCTGTTTGTATTTTAAGCAGCACCTTAGTACAAGAATACACGGCATCGGCATCCATTACCAACAAAACACATTCCATGTACTGGCAACCCCCATTTTATCGGCACGGGGCCTGATAGAAACACATTCCTTTTTAACGGCAACCCCCATTTTATCGGCACGGGACGGCCTACAAACACATTCCATGTACTGGCAACCCCATTTAATCGGCACGGCCACGACATTTAAGCAACTGTTATTTTTATTCTCTGTCATTTTTCATTTAACCATTGACGAGTGGTGGCCACGTATGGCCGTATGGGTTGCTAATCCCAGGTGTACACCAGGGGCTCTTAAACTTTTTGCGGCGTCGCACCCTCTATTTATTTCAAAACGTATTTCCTGCGTCTCACTCGCACACCATTAAAAAGATAATGAAAATAAATATCTATTGTTTTTTCCCTGGGTTTTCTCTCATTCCCTGGCAACCTATTTAGAATCCCTGGTGTGAAAATGAGGGGATATGCTTAGTTCTAAAAGAAATGCCGTTATAAGAGATATGTGTCAGTGGTGATGGTCTAATAAAGTAAGTTAGGGGGAGGAGGGAAACTGGACATTGCTAGTTGGGGACTAGGGGAGGAGGGCTGACACTCAACTGTACATAAACAAATGGGGGAGAGAGAGTCCCCAGCTCGTCATGTCAATACACGTGGTGTCTGTGTATCTGTGTGTCTGTGTGTACTCACGACTACCTGAAGGCCTAATATTTATTGGACTACCGGTCCGAGGACACGCCTACACACGAACACACACACACGTATAGAAGCACACACAAGCGCACACACATATTCACACACACACACACACACACACGCGCGCACACACACACATACAATGATCCTCTTTCGTTATGACACTTAAGACGCTCTTAATTCTGGACACCAAACAGTGACTCGCCGCCTCACACCACTGAAATGATGTGGTCTTTTGGTGGTCCCGGCAGCAGCACTCCTCCAGTGGTGTACTCAGGTCCTGAAAACAGCAACAACAAATTCCCACGACATTATGATTAAAAAACTACCACCGGGCCTCAAGTGTGTATGGTCAAACTCCAACTAAAATACCGCGGTCTGGACCCGTAGGGTCTGGACACTTAAACACAAACCTTATAACGGGAAGGGTCCTTTTATTTGACAAGTGTCCAGTACCGCTTGGGGCAAACATGGTGGCGGTCATGGTACTCAGTCCAGTCTCAGGTAGGACAGTGCCGCCGTGACGCCTGTGCTACAGGTAATAACGACACCTTGTCACTGCTCGCCGCGTCCATGACATCCAACGGCGTGGGGGGACATTGATGGCCGTGGTCAGTTAGACGGGGATTACCTTATAAACAGTGTGAGGACAAGCTCAGGTAGGATGGTCAAGCCCGGGGAATCGGTTGTGCTTATTTTTAGTGATATATGTGATAAGTGTGATAAGCTTCCTGTTGGACGTTAGGGGGGGGGCGTGACATACGTGAGAAGTTTCCTGTTGGACGTTAGGG
>CAXITT010000739.1:104940-117894 GCA_964033795.1 Lymnaea stagnalis | reverse complement strand
CCCCCACCCCCCCCCCCCACCCCCAATAAAACGAAAATTTAAAAAAAAAACCCACCCTTGTGTCCACAGGCCCATGAGCGACTCCACACTGGCGAGAAGCCGTTTGCGTGCTCCGTCTGCGGCAAGAGGTTCAGCGACCCCAGCAACTGGAAGAAGCACGAGCGGGTGCACGCCAACAACAAGAAGCAGAGTCACCTGATGGAGTCACCGGACTCAAAGGTTGGTCTGTTTATGGCGAGTATTGGTTTGCTACTTTCACTGTTTGTCCTTAACCCACCCCTCCCCCCCTTTTTTTTCTCTCCACCACCTTCCCACTTACCCACCCATCCTCAAAACCTTTCCTCTGACGTTTTTTGTTTGTTTCTAGCTAGTCCTAACCCGTTTGTAGAGTCAAGCTTGATCTTTGTAATAGATAGACCTTGTCATTGTTCTGACTGCCTAATAGACAGCTTTTTCAGTCTACTATCTCGTCTGTGATTCCTACTTTACTGTTCTTTGCTCTCTCTCTCACTCTCTCTCTCTCTGTCTTGCTCTCTGTATCTCGGCCATTCTCTCTCTGTCTCTCTCGCTCTGTCTCTCTCGCTCTGTCTCGCTGTTTCTCTGTCTCTCTCTGTGTCTCGCTCTTTCTCTCTGCCTCTCTCTGTCTGTCTGCCTGTCTGTCTGTCTCTCTCTTTCTCTCTCTCTCTCTCTCTCTCTCTCTCTCTCTCTCTTGGAACTAGACGCCATGGACAATGAATGCAATTTGTTGGCGACCAGTGAATATTTATTTTCACCATTACTTCTGGAACTTTTCCCCTTCCAACAATTGTTCATCATCAAAACAGTGCTATCAAATCTATCTATTACCAAAAACAGTAAAACAGTGCTGTCAAATCTGACCTATTACCAAAAACAGCGCAACAGTGCTGTCGAAACTGGCCGAATAGCCAAACAGCGAAACCAGTGTTGTGAGAACTTGCATAATACCCAATCAGCGCAACAGTGCTGTCAAATCTCGCCGTATAGCCACACAGCGAAACAGTGCTGTCAAATCTGGCCGTATAGCCACACAGCGAAACAGTGCTGTCAAATCTGGCCGTATAGCCACACAGCGCAACAGTGCTGTCAAATCTCGCCGTATAGCCACACAGCGAAACAGTGCTGTGAGAACTTACGTATTAGCCAAACAGCAAGTTGCAGCAAATGTTCTTTTATTGCAAGAAAACGTGCGTCTATTCTCACTGTAATCTGTTTGGCGTGTATACGTGGTGATTGAAATGATCGGTGTTTTCAATGATTGGTCCAAATTGGTTTGTGTGTCCAACATTGGTCAATGTGCCCATCATTGGTCTATGTGTCCAACATAGTGCAAACGTGTCAATGATTGTTCAGCGTGTCTAACATTGGTCAGTGTGTTAAAAATAGGTCAGTATGTCTAACAAAGGTCAATTGTGTCAAGAATCGGTCAGTGAGTTCAAAATTGTTCAGTGTGTCCAGCATTCTGTCAGTCTGTCCATAATTCGTCATGGTGTCCAATAATGGTCAATGTGGTGTGAATGTTTATGAAATGAACGCATATCTTAAATTCCTCCATGTCTATAGATGGTTTTTTCTTTACCAAATAGATCCGTGCCTTCCAGATATAATAGTTGTGATATATAGTTGTTGATCTACTTCCTTGTAACGAGATATCGGACGCCCGTCCACAATGGTCAAAGGTCAATTCCGCTTTGTGTTTGAATACATTCCTGAAAAATGGATGAGTGTAATTTTTGTTCGTGACCAAAATGTGATACGTCTACACACAATAATGATTCTCCACCTCCCGTCCTCACCCATCCCCTCCTTCCATCAACTTGTCGCCAGTTCCATGACTCCCCTGATCTGGACTAGACCAGCATCCGTCGAATATCTGTTGTCTCCAAGGAAACTCTGTTGTGCCCATATGCGCGCCCAACTTTATTATTTTCCTTATGGTTTCCGGGTTTAATTGTTTGACTGTTTCAAATTATTTATCATCTCACCGTTAACCTCCCTCACCGTTGAGCTCCACCACTGTTCAGCTCCTTCACTGCTCAGCTCCCTCACCGTTCACCCCCCTCATTGTTGAGCTCCCTCGTTCACTTCCCATTGTGCTCGCTACTGTCGAGTAGAAAGATGGTCGCCTTGTGGTTATCGTGTGTCGCGACATATCATGTTCGTCATTACTTATTTAATGGTGTCCACATTTTTTTAAACCAATCCTTGTCGGGTGTCGGTTTGCATCCCTCGGTCACCCAGGTTATATATATTTTTGCTTCTCGTTCTGTCGTTTCTAATCATGCATACTGCCCGTTATGTCCATCCTAATCATGCATACTACCCGTTATGTCTATCCTACTCATGCACACAGCTCGTTCTGACCATCCTATTCATGCATACTGTGCGTTCTTTCAAACCTACTTATCAACGCCGTATCTTCTGTCCACCCTACACATCCACGCTTCGCGTTCTTATCCTCGTACTTTGTCACACAGCTCACCCTACTTATCCCCGTACTCTGTCACACAGCTCACCCTAATTATCCTCGTACTTTGTCACACAGCTCACCCTAGTTATCCTCGTACTCTGTCACACAGCTCACCCTAATTATCCTCGTACATTGTCAAACAGATCACCCTACTTATCCTCGTACTCTGTCACACAGCTCACCCTAATTATCTTCGTACTTTGTCACACATTCACCCTAATTATCCTCGTACTTTGTCACACAGCTCACCCTAGTTATCCTCGTAATCTGTCACACAGCTCACCCTAATTATCCTCGTACTTTGTCACACAGCTCACCCTACTTATCCTTGTACTCTGTCACACAGCTCACCCTACTCATCCTCGTACTCCGTCACACAGCTCACCCTACTCATCCTCGTACTTTGTCACACAGCTCACCCTCTTGTCACTATAAAGACACTGTAACACCGCAATCTCCAGACGTCTAATATGTAGGTAGAGATAAAAATGTGTCGTCTCCCCTTCACAGCCCAAGCCAATGTCAGCTCGCTGTCAGTTGGCACAAAATACCAGAAAACAATTTTAGCAGTTTTTTTGTATTTTTTTTCCATGTTGCTCTCTAAAAAGAACAATAGTTATTGATAATTAAGCATAGGGATTTTTGTTATTTATACTTAGGCCTAGAGTTTCTTGTTGGTTTGATATAACGACAAGGTCTTCATAATGCACAAGCGCTAACGCTAAGGTGATTGTCACCCGGACCAAGATTTTGTCCGCCTGTTTCCACCCTCTTTCCTCCATACTGGCCATACAAAAAAAGTAAGTGCCGGTGGGGGCCGAACACGCTCCCCCCCCCCACACCACCCTTCCTACGCCACTGTTATAAGGCAATGGTTCTCAAATGGTTTTGTAGCTTAGACGTGGAAAGGATTCGTTGGCTCACTGGAGGCATTCTCTCTGCCTCGTAAAAACATATTTTAACGTATAGGGAACATTTACCTGATCAAATGAATAAAAATAATAACAATAAAAAAAACTGTCTCTAGTGGTGCGCCATGTCGTTGTTGTCCTTCCGCCCCCACCCCCCATTTCCGCCCAACCCCTCCCCCCCCCCCCCCCCCCCCCCCTTCTTGTATCACATGTTCCAGTACCAGTCCTTGGATCGCGATGAGTGATCTGATAAAAAAACGTTAACGATAAATTGCGATCTTATATTGCAAGGCGGAAGAGTATGGACGATAAAGGACGTTTCTGGTACGGCTGGACACTAAACTCACCTCCAGCATTGTGTTAGGAAAGTTCAATAGCTTCTACTTAAAGCTCTGATGCTCAGAAATCCCCGAGCCATTGGATGACGCAGAATGCCACCGCCATTTAGTATCTGCCTTGAGTGTATCAGACCTTAGTATAATATCACCGTGAATGTGTTCGAATATTCAACATCATGGCAATAGGACAGGATGGCTATGTCGAGCCCTAATACAATATTACTTTGGTTCTGTTCGAAAATGTGACATAAGCCACTGAGGATGAGGGTGTTATGTCAAACTCTCGGTATAATATAACTTATGTTCTGTTAGAAAATTTGACATTTGCCAAGAGGATGAGAGTGCTATGTCCAACTCTCAATATAATATAACTTTGATTATGTTCGAAAATTCACCAGATGGCAAAGTGGCAATAGGCTGGGAGTGTTGTGGACTGTTAAAGTGTGTCGAGTTTGGTGGTTGGGGAAGTTTAAATTTTGTACGTCTTCTAGAATGAATTGCCTTAGATTTTTTTTTTTTAGGGGGGGGGGAGGGTGGAGGGGGTCAAGGACGGCTAAACGTCAAACTGTAGAACTATTTTTTTGGCTTGACCTCCAGGGACTGATGGGTAACAGCCTGGGACAAACACAGTAGAAACACCAGCAGTGCAACGATGGCTGAGACTTCTTCATCCTCTGGTTTTGATATGACGTTTAAACACGAGTGCTAAGCCTTTTTTTTTTTTTTCCTTTTTTTTTTTTTTTTAATATTGGGTTAGTGGGTTTGGGGCTGTGGGGGTTGTTGTGAAGTGGATGGTATAGACACTTGTCTAAGGCTTGGGTGGCAGCTATGACGTTGTAGATGGGTCAGGAGAGACGGAGGGCAGGGGCGGTATACTGAGACCAAGTAAAAAGAACTCTTCTTAAAATTTTCTTTTATTTTTAGTTATTTCCCAAAACGAGTGACAACTTAATACGGGATTAAACTTTGGGCTCAGTGAGACAGGGGCGCTACACTTTAGGGTCAGTGAGACAGGGGCGCTACACTTTAGGCTCAGTGAGACAGGGGTTCTACACTTTAGGCTCAGTGAGACAACAGTGCTACACTTTAGGCTAAGTGAGACAGGGGTGCTACACTTTAGGCTCAGTGAGACAGGGGTGCTACACTTTAGGCTCAATGAGACAGGGGTGCTACACTTTAGGCTCAGTGAGACAGGGGCGCTACACTTTAGGCTCAGTGAGACAGGGGCGCTACACTTTAGGCTCAGTGAGACAGGGGCGCTACACTTTAGGCTCAGTGAGACAGGGGCGCTACACTTTAGGCTCAGTGAGACAGGGGCGCTACACTTTAGGCTCAGTGAGACAGGGGCGCTACACTTTAGGCTCAGTGAGACAGGGGCGCTACACTTTAGGCTCAGTGAGACAGGGGCGCTACACTTTAGGCTCAGTGAGACAGGGGCGCTACACTTTAGGCTCAGTGAGACAGGGGCGCTACACTTTAGGCTCAGTGAGACAGGGGCGCTACACTTTAGGCTCAGTGAGACAGGGGCGCTACACTTTAGGCTCAGTGAGACAGGGGCGCTACACTTTAGGCTCAGTGAGACAGGGGCGCTACACTTTAGGCTCAGTGAGACAGGGGCGCTACACTTTAGGCTCAGTGAGACAGGGGCGCTACACTTTAGGCTCAGTGAGACAGGGGCGCTACACTTTAGGCTCAGTGAGACAGGGGCGCTACACTTTAGGCTCAGTGAGACAGGGGCGCTACACTTTAGGCTCAGTGAGACAGGGGCGCTACACTTTAGGCTCAGTGAGACAGGGGCGCTACACTTTAGGCTCAGTGAGACAGGGGCGCTACACTTTAGGCTCAGTGAGACAGGGGCGCTACACTTTAGGCTCAGTGAGACAGGGGCGCTACACTTTAGGCTCAGTGAGACAGGGGCGCTACACTTTAGGCTCAGTGAGACAGGGGCGCTACACTTTAGGCTCAGTGAGACAGGGGTGCCCCCAGAAAAAAAAATATGGCGGAGGATTGTTGAGCTTTTTTTTTATTTCAAAAGTCCATAATACTGAGACTTAATTTCTTCAAAGAAACAACATTTCTAGTCTTGGTGCCACAATTAGAAATAACTTTCTTAGTTTGGTGGGAGGGGCGTATTTGCATAACTCCGTCAATGAAGCCCAATGGGAACACATGGGCAAAATGTGTGGTCGGCACTCGGCAATGAACATATGCTTTTTTTTTAGCTGTGACATCAATAGCTGTTGTATACAAATCTTTCAAACTCATGTTTTCCACCCGCCCCCCTTTCCCTAATCCCATATCCCTGCTTTCAAACCAACTTTTCCTCACCCTTTTATTAAATACCCTTTTGACAAACCTCCCTACCTACCTCGTCTCTCTGCATTACCTTCCTAACATCTAATACTCTCTTATATAGATTTTCCTTTACGATTTTTTGTTGAGAACCTCAGTGTACTATTTATTTTAAAAGTGACATTGAATAAATTACTGCTAACGGACAAGACATGCGAAATGTAGCCACGTGGCGTCATCTCCTTGGGCCGGAGTCCGAAATATAAACCCATTCTGTGTTTCACCTTTTGGATTACTTTAGATATTGTACGTGTAGCCCGGTACTAGAATATTTACCCGTCGCTTTATTCAAGTCTCAATTTCACAAAACAATTAGGAATAATTTCCTCGCGATGACTTAAAGAGAGAACAGAGAGAGACCGTGCAGACGTGTACGGGTAATTGCCTCGATTTCGCGGTTTTGGAACGACAGCAACGAAGTGAAATTTTGTCTTTCTTATCTGCAAGATGATCTGAACGGTCGGATAGAATGGTTTGGGGTCAGAGTCGTGACTCAAGTTCAGGGCAGTTACTGGTGAGCACCGAGTCTTAATGTTCTCCTTTAGTAGCTTGTTTGGAAAGCCGTAGAAGATAATAATATATAGATGGATGAATGGATGGATGGATGGATGGATGGGTGAATGGATGGATGGATGGATATAGAGATGTATGGATGGGTAGATAGACAGGGAGAGTTTTGAGAAAAAGGGAGGAAGGGAGAGAAAGAGTGAGGGAGAGATAGATGGAGGGAGGGAAAGAGAGAGGGAGATGGAAAAAGGGGGAGAGGAAGACCTGCCACTTGGTACGTGGTACAAAAAAAAAATAATAAAAATAAAAAAAATCACAAGTTCATTCTCAACAAAGGCATGCAGGTTATTTCTGTTCATATCTTTAAAAACGAACTATTAATTTTAGTTAGTGGACACTATGTGGTGAGTTTCATTGACACCATCTGATGGGAAATTAACATTTAGGAATAAGCGTTGATAACTTGAAAATTGTATTTCTTGACAGCGATACCAGTGATGTTGAGTGAACGTCTTGTCAGTAGTTAGTGGCTACGATTTCCATTGTCCTCCCCCACCCCGATCCCCCCCCCCCCGCTCTCCCCCCCCCCCCCCCCCCCCCCCCCCCCCCCCCGAGGCTACCAAACGTCATGGTCCCTTGCCACGTGGTAACAGTTGTTGTGGCGGTATAGAAATTAACGTTGTTGAACAAAAATTGCACAGCACCACGTCAGAACCGGTGACGTGTTCACAGCTGTCACCATTAAGTATCTTGGATACTCATCCAGCACTGCATCCGCCACTTACCCAAGACTACAGACATGAAATGAGCTCTCTTGACATTTCCATACAAAAACAAGATCTCTTTTAGCAATTACTTCCCGTGGCGCCCTTTCATCACCCACCCCCATCGATGGTTGTTGTCAAACTGTATAAGTTGTTGACGTCAGGGGCGTCCCTACTATGTTGGTTTGTGCTGGAATAGGTCATTCATTATACGGCGGGATGCAAAATGCCCCGATTTGAAATGTTCACTCCAGAAGTTTAAGGGAAGTTCTTTGTGCAGCTATTGCTCAAGTCCATACCCTAATGTCAAATAGAATCATCGATAGTGTGGGAAAAGGAAGATTGAATGTGTGTGTGCGTTACTTTTAGCCAATGTGGGGCAGTGGTGATTGCACATTTGATTTAGCCAATGTGGGGATGTGGTCATTGGACATTAGATTTAGCAAATTTTGGGGAAGTGGTGATTGGACATTAGATTTAGCCAATGTGGGGATGTGGTCATTGGACGTTAGATTTAGCAAATTTTGGGAAGTGGTGATTGGACATTAGATTTAGCCAATGTGGGGATGTGGTCATTGGACGTTAGATTTAGCAAATTTTGGGCAAGTGGTGATTGGACATTAGATTTAGCCAATTTTGGGGCAGTGGTGATTGGACATTAGATTTAGCCAATGTGAGGAAGTGGTAATCGGAGGTTAGTTTTAGCCAATGTGTGTTTTAAAAGGAATGGAAAGAAAAAGGTGCTTGAACATTCTACTTGAACTGCTGGCATACTTCAACATTCTACTTTAACTGCTGGCATACTTCAACATTCTACTTTAACTGCTGGCATACTTCAACATTCTACTTTAACTGCTGGCATAATTCAACATTCTACTTTAACTGCTGGCATAATTCAACATTCTACTTTAACTGCTGGCATAATTCAACATTCTACTTTAACTGCTGGCATAATTCAACATTCTACTTTAACTGCTGGCATAATTCAACATTCTACTTTAACTGCTGGCATAATTCAAAATTTTACTTTAACTGCTGGCATAATTCAACATTCTACTTGAACTGCTGGCATAATTCAACATTTATACTTTGTACGTTTGGCCACCTTCAACGTTTTACTTAGCCCCGTGACCCCTTACATATTCTCATGTTTCACGAATACTCAATTCATTTACATACAATCCTCTAGTGAAGATTGCCCGTGGCCCCCAAGAAGTATACTGTTGGCCATTTAGGACCGCTGGGTTGGACGGCACATAGGACAGTGATGCAATCCAGCACTTTGCACAGTTTATGGGACAATGTGATTGTTGAGGAAACTACATTTCAATGTTGCCGCCTTTCACCATCCTTCATTTAAAAAAAAAAATATTTTGTTGGTTTGTTTTGAATTCACCCCGCTCACGCAGTTTTCTGGTTCCGCCTCTGCTGACATCCCTCCTGCCCGCCCACCCCACTGACACTCGTAAGAAGATAATCAGCCGTAGTCTTGAACACCGTCATCGCGCCTAAGTCCCATAGGTCGAGACTATGGCTTTGCAAAGGTCAACGAGGCTGAGGATTTACGTAGTTGACGTATGTGGATTGTGTACGTAGTTGACGTATGTGGATTGTGTACGTAGTTGACGTATGTAGATTGTGTACGTAGTTGACGTATGTAGATTGTGTACGTAGTTGACGTATGTAGATTAAGGACGTAGTTGATGTATGTGGATTGTGTACGTAGTTGATGTATGTAGATTGTGTACGTAGTTGATGTATGTAGATTGTGTACGTAGTTGATGTATGTGGATTGTGTACGTAGTTGATGTATGTAGATTGTGTACGTAGATTGTAGATAGACACTAGCATTCATAAAGAAAAAGAGACCTGTGTATCCATTCGCCCACTATTCCCCCGCCACCCCCCCCCCCGGGCCGCCGCCAACCAATTCATTTCTTTGGCGTTTTCCTTTGACCACTTACATAAGTACCGGGTTGTAGATTTAGTATGATACGTCACACGATGCAAGGTTAAGATTTATAATGTTTCGCGCAATCCTTCAAAGTGTCCTCAAATCTCAATGAAATCTCCACGTGTTAAAGGACGCACGGCAAGTCACCTAGAGCTAAACTACATCCCTTGATATTATGATGTTTTATGAATTTCGGCAATAAAAACTCCGTCATCATCAACGTGGCCGATATTTTAAAAAAAAACAACAACTAATTTTCCTGAAACCAGTTCAGTTGACAACCGTGAAACTGGTGACAACCGTGAGACAATTGCGCGCGCGTGTGAGCCGCCGACAATAAAACAAGCGTCATCCGATTGGATTTGGTACGTTCGTGAACTCACCTCATCTTGTTTGACCTGCGACATACTCGACTATGACGTTATCGTTTTTTTTTTTTTTTTTTTTTTTTTTTTTTTTTTTTTTTTTTTTTTTTTTTTTTTTTTTTTTTTTTTTTTTTTTTTTTTTTTTTTTTTTTTTTTTAAAATGTTTGCTCTGCCACACGCCGCACGACAGCCGCCATGAAGATTTGACTTAACTCAAAAAATGACTTACGTTATTGTGACAAGGACATCCCCCCCCCACACTCCCACACTGCCCCTCCCATAGCGCCAATTTAATTCAGGGCTATTGTTTTTTATTATTTTTTTTTAAATTAAAATGGTTGCTCTACCTGCACCGATTAGTATAGATTTCATAGCCAACATTGATTACAGAAGCACTCTTGTGTTAAATATATCATTCATCAAACTATCGACGTATCTTATTTCTCAAGATGCTCAGTATAACGGACAAAAAGGGGGCCATTCAAAGACACTCTGCATGCTCACTTCATCAAAACGACTTCCAGAACTTCCAACGGAATTGTGGGACCACGTTGTGGCCCCCTGTCAACGGTCAAGCTATAAACTGACACCCTGTTTTATAATATCTTCTTATCCCCCCCCCCCCACACACCTAACACACCCCCCCACCCCGACCTATATACCCCGTTTGAGAACCCTTCGTCTACGGGGTTAACTAATTTCGTGGGATCGCCGGCCGACGCCCTTTTGATGATGATTACTGGTGTAATCGATCTCGCCCTGGTCACGGGGGTAGGGGGGGGGGGGAGAAAGGAAAATTCACTAACATCAGGAGCACACCAAACATTTCATTCTTTTGATAAGTGCTTGGCATCGCTTGATCCAGCGTCGTGTGGCGGGACGGATGTGGCATCGGTTCAATCTGCACGCCCCGCCTTTATTTTATTGGCAAAACAGTTGCACCAGGTAATAGTCAGAGTCTTAGACAACGCTAAATATCAATTAGATGAGAACTGAATTGGAGTGGTACGATTGGGCGGGGGGAATGGGGGTTACGATCACTGGGTGTGGGGGTTGGAAGGGGGGGGTGGGGGAGGGTTTGGACGACTTTCAATAAAAATAGCCACCGTAAGATTGTTACTGTAATTTTTTTTTTTTAAATATTTTCTGCACATACATTTTTTGCGTAATTAATTTTACGAAAAAAAAATATTGGTGAGAAAATTATTTTCGAATTTTTAGTGCGACAGAAAGTATTTAATTTTTTTTTCAATAATATACATTAAAAAAAAAATGTTCTATTTTTATCTACTTTAATCTCTAAACTATCCGCAAAAAAAAAAAAAAAAAGTGTTTTATTTTTTCGACAATAAAACAAGCGTCATCCGATTGGATTTGGTACGTTCGTGAACTCACCTCATCTTGTTTGACCTGCGACATACTCGACTATGACGTTATCGTTTTTTTTTTTGTTTTTTTTTTTGTGTTTTTTTTTTTGCGTGCGCGCAGCTTGATGTTTGAAATGATGGGTCGGAGACTAATGAGAAAGAAACCGGTGCTCAGCAGAACATCGACACCAAAAAAACAAACTAATAATAATAATGCTATAAAAGATAATTGTACATGAGATAAAAGAAATTTATTTTCTGAATGGAAGTAGGTTGACTTATTAACATTTGCAGAGCAGCCAAATACCCATTCAGCCAGTGATGTTTAGTGTTCTCAAAAAATCCCCCCCCCCCCCCACTCACTCCCAACTCAGGAGATCGTGACCTTTGTCACAAGATGGCCGCCATTTTAGCTTGCCACGAGGCCATAACCAGCGTGTCTCGTCGTGTTGTGGTAAATTGCATACATTTTCACATCCGAGCTCTTCATTTCAGGTCTTAGATTTTTATCGTCACGGCTATTAGCCCGGCCCGTGAAGAAATGTTCCAGATTGTACTCTGGTGATTTGTGTTTGTCGAGGATCCTGGCGGCACACAGGTCAGAAATGAAAGGGCCTCGCCGTCATCAGGTTTAATTGTGACCCTAAGACAGTGGAGCTTCAAAAATAGAATTCTCCCGAGGGGGGCCGGGACGGGGCAAGGGGGTGGGGGGGGTCGGGTCATTGGAGATAGAACTTTACACGGCGGAGGAGTTGGTGACTGTGACGTCATGTTTGGAATGTTCGAGAAGGCGCCGGGTAGATGTTTCAATGATGAGCATGAGTTTCGTTGATTGTGGGGTGTGTGGATTGCGTGCAAGTTGATTGTGCCTGACTGGATTTTTACTATTTGTTTTGTGTATTCAGTGTAGTTGGTGTGTGTCCGGTTGTTCTTTGGTTTCATTGTTGCTGTTGTTTCCTACTGGTTTATGTATCACTGATTGTCTAAAATGTGCGCTTCTAATTGGTTTGCGCCCAAAGGACGTTTGTGTACAATTGGATGGTCCCCAAGGACCAAATTCTGCTGTTGGTTTGCCTTTCATTGCATCCCGAAATATCAGGATGAGAAAACCGGAACCATGTACGTTCTAACAAGCCACGGGCGTATTTCAACCATACAATACTCTTTAAAAAGGTATATAAATAGTTCAATTTTTAAGGAAACCTAAAAATAAAAACCTTACGAATAGTGACCCAACACGTAACTGTCTAGTGTCGAGTGATGGAAAGATCGTCTCGCCGACAAAAATGTACTCACACTTCGTACACGCCCGATACTTTCTTGACTGGTGTAATCGATCTCGCCCTGGTCACGGGGGTAGGGGGGGGGGGGGAAAGGAAAATTCACTAACATCAGGAGCACACCAAACATTTCATTCTTTTGATAAGTGCTTGGCATCGCTTGATCCAGCGTCGTGTGGCGGGGCGGATGTGGCATCGGTTCAATCTGCACGCCCCGCCTTTATTTTATTGGCAAAACAGTTGCACCAGGTAATAGTCAGAGTCTTAGACAACGCTAAATATCAATTAGATGAGAACTGAATTGGAGTGGTACGATTGGGCGGGGGGAATGGGGGTTACGATCACTGGGTGTGGGGGTTGGAAGGGGGGGGTGGGGGAGGGTTTGGACGACTTTCAATAAAAATAGCCACCGTAAGATTGTTACTGTAATTTTTTTTTTTTAAATATTTTCTGCACATACATTTTTTGCGTAATTAATTTTACGAAAAAAAAATATTGGTGAGAAAATTATTTTCGAATTTTTAGTGCGACAGAAAGTATTTAATTTTTTTTTCAATAATATACATTAAAAAAAAAATGTTCTATTTTTATCTACTTTAATCTCTAAACTATCCGCAAAAAAAAAAAA
>CAXITT010000739.1:84346-102431 GCA_964033795.1 Lymnaea stagnalis | reverse complement strand
GGGGGGGGGGGGGGGGGGGGGGGGGGGCTGTGGAATTTTCCTTTCCCCCCCCCCCTTAGGATGTAATGGATTTGTCTGGTGTTAACTACCTGACCGACCAATACACCCTACTGTGGTGTTAACTACCTGACCGACCAATATGCCCTACTGTGGTGTTAACTACCTGACCGATCCCAAACTATTTTATTTTTTTTTCACGGTGGCATACCTTGACAAAAATGTCAAAAGGGGTGAACTCCTAAAGTAGCGCCCACATCTATTACATAAAATTTGTGATAAATCCGAAAAGGGACACATCGGGGCCGTCACTCGTTTTGCCCCCCCCCACCGCCCCCCATAAGTACGCCACTAGTAGTAAGGAGTGTGGAAGAAGGAGCTCTCATCGTTCAGACCAGATGTTTACAGTTAGTTACAGGTCAGCCCACTTTTATAACTGGACTTAAACCGAGTTTCATAAGAGCGTTTCGATATTAATGTTTGTCATGAACTTATTCAGAAGGGTGCATGGCTATTTCAAATCTGGATAAAAAAAATCCTTCGATTAACTCCAAACTGCGCGTGTTTAAAGTTCACCTATTCTGGCTTATATCAACAGCCCGAGTTCTCTAAACTTGGGGAAGGATGGACACCAAAACACACAATGTTATCGGCGGGATTAAAATAACAGCGCTTTTATCAAGTGAAAATGTTTTGTTAAAAATGATCCGATCTCAGTTTTAAAGTCAATAAAAATGACGAATTAATCCTGCCATCAGTTTCCGGGGTGTGCGTGGGCAGGGTGGGGGGGGTGTGGAGAAGAGGGGATCTTAATAGTGCAATGGAAGTTAAATTTTCTAACCTCGATCGTAGACTGCGTCTTTTCGATCACGAGGTAATCCACGTTTGGTATCTGTAACAAAGGCGTTGGAGGCTGTGTTTAACTGGGTCATGTTGTGACACGCACCGTTCTTACCCCGTTTACGACCCGCTGTGTTTCTGTTTACGTGTATATGGAACTGCAGCGATGATGATCTGCTTCGGGAGAGTATGAATCCAGAGATGTTGTTTGCAATCAGCGTGTTTTCTTTAGGGACGAGGCGCCAAGTGCTGGCGATCATAAGATTTTGTCAACTACTAATTACGCACTTTGATAATGGCGAGCTGTTGACTTACCTGAAAAGGTGTGAGAGCGAATCTAATGGATCATTTATGAAACAGAAGGTGCGCGGGTTGAATTATTTCGAAGCATTCCATCGGCCATTGTTTTTTTGTTGTTTTTTTCTTCCTCCGCCAAACAGGGGCCATGGGGAGTTAGGGGCATACATCTGCGCCAGCTCAACACGGCCAGTGACACGGAATCGCCTTTTACAACAGTGGACAGTGGTCCTGTTTTTTTACCATCCAAACCACGAGTCAGTGGCATTGCTTATCACATCCGGTCTGGAGCTAGCGGTGTGTATGTATGTCCCAGCTCATCAGGGTCAGCGGCATTGCATCGCCCGCTCCATTAGTGGTCCGTGGCATACGTTCATCCCAGTCCGTCAGGGGTCAGTTAGATTCGTCCCTGTCCGTCAGGGGTCAGTTAGATTCGTCCCAGTCCGTCAGGGGTCAGTAAGATTCGTCCCAGTCCGTCAGGGGTCAGTAAGATTCGTCCCAGTCCATCAGGAGTCAGAGAGATTTTGTTATCCATGGCCATCGTGCGTCAGTGAGATTTTGTTGTCCGAGCCGACCAGGAGTCGGTTTGAAGAGTCAGTGAATTTTGTTGTACCAGTCCATCAGGAGTCAGTAGCGTTTTATCGGTTCATCCATCGTTGGTCACTAGTCATGGGGGACAATGCTTCATACCCGCCCACCCCCCACATTTCCCACATCCCACCCCTCCTTGACCCTCACACGTTTTAAAATTAGACAAGTCTTGAGTTTGCCATCAATTCCAATTACTTTTTTTTTTTCAAATGTGTTGAAGACATCAATAATTGGACACACCCCTTCATTTTAATGGTTTAAACTGTAATGCCGCTACCCCCCACCCCCATACCCATTATCCAACCCTCTCTTCCCTCCTCTCATCATCTCTTATTCTGCCTATCACCCGCACCCCACACATCCCCAACTACCTACCTCACCCATAATGAAAGAGAAAAAAGAAGACTTTCTATTCTATGAAAGTTCTAAGTTTAGCCGGCGTCGTCGCATCAATTCTTCTGTACTTACCCCCCCCCACCCAAATCACCACCCTCAACACACATGTCTCCCCTCTGGTACGATTCCCTCGCACTCCGCACCACATCGCCCCCTCACCACCAGGGCGCCCCAATTCCTTTATTTTCTCATTTACACCTTGTATTCCCCTGTGAAGCCCCTCAAGTCGTGGCGAGTTAATGAATATCTGCCCTCCATGTCAGTCTCGTCCACCATCGGCGTTCTCTCTCTATCGCCCAACTCACGAGGAACCCCCAACCCCCCTAACTCACGAGGAACCTCCAACCCCCCCCCCCCACTCCTCCCCCCAGCCCCTCTGCCTGACGTCTCCTTAGATACATCTTGACGCCTGTCAGAATATCTGCTTCCTGTCTCCGTGTTGCTGGGTACAATGGTCTGCCATGCAATACTTATGCCTTGTTAACATTGTCAACATCGTCTACTTTTATATCTTGTTAACATAGTCAACCTGGTCTACTTTCATAAATTGTTAGCGTTTTTCAACCTGGTCTATCGTCTTAAATTGTCAACATTGTCAAACTGTTATACCGTCATAAATTGTTAAAGTTGTCAACCTGGTCTACCGTCATAATTGTTAACATTGTCAACCTGGTCTACCGTCATAAATTTTTAACATAGTCAACTTGGTCTAGTGTCATAAGTTGTTAACAATGTCAACTTGGTCTACTTTTATATCTTGCTAACATAGTCAACCTGGTCTACTTTCAAAAATTGTCAACTCCGTCAACCTGATCTACTCTTAAAAATTGTTAAGTTAGTCAACCTGATGTACAGTCATAAATTGTTAAGTTAGTCAACCTGATCTACAGTCATAAATTGTTAAGTTAGTCAACCTGATGTACAGTCATAAATTGTTAAGTTAGTCAACCTGATGTACAGTCATAAATTGTTAAGTTTGTCAACCTGGTCTATTTTCTGATCATGTCAAAACTATCCACCCGTAGTCCAGATGTCAGTAGTTCACTTAGGTTTCAATTTTCTGCTGCACTGTCTTTTTAATATGCACTATATGTAGCTTGGTAGCCTGATAAAATAATGAAATTGTGTGATTGTATCTTATTGAAATTCCATAGAGATTCCCATTCATATCATGTTGAAATAGACGATATAACTTGTTCATATCATTGTACAATAGGCAATACAAGACGCTCATGTCTTGGTACAATAGCCAACATATAAGATGTTCAAATCAGGCGTGTCACTCAATATTCTCTGTTAGATGCTTGTCACTCACCCATGTCAGTCCTCGTGCTCCCCACTCACGCCTTCCCCCACAGCGTCCCGTGACCAGACCCACACGTTTAACACTGAAAAAAAAAATATACAAACTTCACTCTCTAAAGGTCAAGAACCTGTTCATGAAATCTATGTCGTCACTGGTGTCGTCATCACTGCAGCAGCGACTGGCCCTGCGGCCCGACCCCGGGGGCCCCACGATGTGCAAGATCTGCGGCAAGATGTTCTCCAGCCAGAGCAGTCTGAGCACGCACAAACGGATCCACACGGGCGAGCGGCCGTATAGGTACTTGTACACACTTGGGTGGAATAGTACTCGTACACTCGGGGCTTATAGGTACTTGTACACACGCTGGGCCTTGTAATTACTCGTACACTCGGGGCTTGTAGCTACTTTTGCAGACAATGGGCTTGTAATTATTCGTACAGACACTGGACTTAAAATAATTAGTCTTTAAAAAAACACTGGGGGCCCCTTAGGTGGTGGCACACCCCTGGGCTTATTGTACACAAAACGCAAATTGCTACGTGTGGACGAAAATGTACTGGGGCTAGGGATAGGGAGGCAGGTCTATAAATGAAAAAGCATGGGATTTGCTGATGAGGATATCATGGGATACAAATGTCTGTATTGGAGAGACACCTTACGTGTTGCTGAAACGTATTAAGAAAACGCTCGATAGAGGAGCAAGATAATAACGAAGAATCGACAGGGGCGTGGATGATACCGACCCACTGTCGTTGTTTGTAGTTACCCACCCCCCACCCCAGTTGCTAGTGCACCCCCCCCCCAACCTTGCTCATGTCTCCGCCTCTGAATTTCTCTCCGTGTGTTTCCCCAGATGCTCCTCTTGTGGCAAAAGTTTCACCCAAATTGGGACCCTGAGAACGCACGAGAGGATACACACAGGGGAGAAACCCTATATTTGCAAGGTGGGTGCACTCACACATTTTTGCCCCCCTCTTTTTTAAATGCACATTTGATAGCGTGAGAACACGTCAGAGATGAACGCACTAGTTACTTGGGGAACGCACTAGTTACTTGGGGAACGCACTAGTTACTTGGGGAATATTCGGACGGCTTTCAAGTCGATTCTCTGCGGAATAAGGAACAGTTTTTCAAACGTACGTTTAGACACACTTTGAAAATAATTTCTACAAAACGCCGCTATGCATTACCGTGGCTTGAGTTTCATGTAAAATTAAAAAAAAAAAAACTGCAATTACGGGAACAAAGAAAACAAGTTAAATATAGTGACGTTTCTTGGGGCGGGAAAGAAAGCTTATTTTAGATCCAGCTATTATTATATTTTAGTTATTAGACCAGTGGTTCTCAGCCTTCCTTATGCCGCGACCCTTAATACGAATCCTAATATTGTGGTCACCTCCCAACCATACAGTTATTTTCGTTTCTACTTCATAAATATTGGGCTTTTTCCCATGGTCTTGGGCGACACCTGGGTGGACCAACAGAATAATTGTGAAGAATGGTGGAGAGGGTGGTGGGGGCGCTGAGATGGTTAGAGACACCACTGGGGATCAAAAGAACGGCATTAACATTTTAAATGGACTTCCCACGTGTTAGTATTAGTAGACACGCCGGTGTGAAAAGGGAGAATGGTCATTGTGTGATCACAATGAAAGACATCTTGCACAGACGGGGTGGGGATCTTGAGATGTCTTCCTAATTCCTGACTATCAAGCACCAGAACTGAGAACCGCCGTTGAAAGTCGTTTGTACTCAATGTGCCCCCCCCACCCCAAAAAAAAAATATAAAAAAATACACACACTGGACGTATCATAACAGTAAACCACACAGGGCGTTTGGCGATGTCCATCTACAGTGCGTCATACGAGATGACGGACGGCGGCCTATCGCGTCGTGCACATCGCTTGCATCTCGTAACCACCTTCGTCTTTTAGCCCCCCCCCCGCACCGCAGTATGTCGGGCAGGGTGTTGGACGCCCCGTCAAAACACGTCATACAAGAAGTTCTTGCGTCCTTCGCCATCCACCACGCAAGACGTCAAACGCACAATCGAGAGGCGCCACAAGACGTCACACGCACCATCGAGAGGCGCCACAAGACGCCACACGCACCATCGAGAGGCGCCACAAGACGTCACACGCACCATCGAGAGGCGCGGCAAGACGTTAGACGCACACTGCCGGGGACGTTTTTTCCTATAATCACCGTGCGCAGCACATGACGTTAAACGTACCATCAGGATATCGCACAAGACATTGGGCACATTCTAAATAATCGCCAGTGATGCATGTCACCGAAGTATATTTCCCCACTGCCCACTTGTATTTCTTCTTTTCCCCGCAATGCTGGATGCCGCATGAGTTCGACTATTGCACCGTCGTCCTTCGTCAAAATGAATGCTGAAAATGTTGAAAGTATGACAACAGGTGAATTATAACGAATCTCAGCTTGTTTTGGGAAAACGTTTAATATTCGTAAACGCAATCTTTAAAACCCCTGTTTTCATTGGTTAACACATGCTTTAAAACAAAACCCCGGTTTTCATTGGTTAACACATGCTTTAAAATCCCGGTTTTCATTGGTTAACGCAGGCTCTAAAAATCCCGTATCTAAAACTCTAAGGACTCCAGCAATGTTTCACAACTGTATCGTATGTCTTTATAATCACTCATTATTGTAAATTTGAAATAAAGTTGCTCTACTTCTCTATAATCATTCGTACTGCTATAGGACACATAGTTTGGCCTTCTCACTCAGGTCTGTTTGGATACATATTTTGGCCTCCTTACTCAGGTCTGTTTGGACACATAGTCTGGCCTTCTCCCTCACTTCTGTTTCGACACATAGTCTGGCCTTCTCACTCAGGTCTGTTTGGACACATAGTCTGTCCGTCTCACTCAGGTCTCTCTCGACACATAGTCTGGCCTTCTCACTCAGGTCTGTTTGGACACATAGTCTGTCCGTCTCACTCAGGTCTCTCTCGACACATAGTCTGGATTTCTCACTCAGTTCTGTTTGGACACATAGTCTGGCCTTCTCGCTCAGGTCTGTTTGGACACGTAGTCTGGCCGTCTCACTCAGGTCTGTTTGGACACATAGTCTGGCTTTCTCACTCAGGTCTGTTTGGGCACATAGCTTGCCTTTCTCACTCTGCTTTTGCCTGCATGACTAGAATTTTTATCTTGAATATATATTCACATGTTTCTTTGTATTAAGGTAAATTTTCGGCGATGTATTTTTATCATCATAATGTTTTTATGCTATGTAAAAATACTTCTTTTTAATTATACACATTTCTTTGCAAGTTTACAATCGAACGTTTTTATGTGCATATTTATTTATATGCACATGAACAATACTGTCCAGTTTTCTAGTATTTATACTTCAGCTGTTGAGTACTCTTCCTGTAAAACTTTAGTACCAACGCGCAGGCTAGATGGCAACAGGGACCCTACCTGCCAGCATTGCAGCCTAGTACTAGAAACACTAGCGCGCCTGTTGGCCGAACATTCCTCACCAGATGCAACGGGGTCGGCCAGGGCGGCGGGAGAGTCCTACTCGAGGAGAATGTTATATGGCTCAGCTCGACAGACGGAGCTGGTAGCCAATATACCAGCCGGGGTCATCAGAGAGTCATCCCAGACCTTAACCACAAATATGTGGGTTAGTTCGTACCAAAGCGCCTGCAGTCCTTCACACCTTCATGCCATTCTCCAGGAGTATCCACGATTTCTCCGTTTTCTTTTCCTCCAGCACTGAAAAATGCCCCCCCCCCTTACACCCCCCCCCGGGTCTTGTCAAGCCTATTCACGGTCGTGTTGTTGTTTCTTCCCCCCCTTAGGTGTGCGGCCGCACGTTCGCCCAGAGCGGTAGCTACCGCATGCACGAGAGGCGTCACATGACAGATACGATCCAAAGATGTCACATTTGCTACGCCACATTCACCACGTGGCAGGACCTGCAGCGGCACATGGCGTCTCACCCCCAGGTACTGGACTCGGTCTCGTGTCATAAGTCTATTCGGTAGATCAGAGAAATTGGGATGTCATTTGGATGAAGTTTAGATGATATTTTGGTACCATTTGGATTACATTTGAATGACATTTGTAATACATTTGGATGGCATTTGGATGGCATTTGTAATACATTTTGATGGCATTTGGATGGCATTTGGATTACATTTGAATGACATTTGTAATACATTTGGATGGCATTTGAATGAAATGCGAATGAACATACAAAGTACCCATGCAATCTGAAACTTGTCATTTCACTAGGTGTAGTTTAGTTAGTGAACAAAGTTAAAAGATATTGAGTATCATGTTATTTATTTCATGCAAATATATTGAGACTTGAAAGAACAAACCCAATCATATTTTTGTACTAATAACCCCCCCCCCCCCAACCCCAGCGCTCTTCATAATAATTCATTTAAGTCATGACATTCTTCTCACTCCTTACACTCATAGCACCCTTCCCACTACCTACACTCTTTTCCCTTCTTACATTCATTAACCCTTCCCAGTATCTACACTCTTCTCACTCCTTACACTCATAGCACCCTTCCCACTACCTACACTCTTCTCACTCCTTACACTCGTAGCACCCTTCCAACTACCTACACTCTTCTCACTCCTTACACTCATAAAATTTTCCCACTACCTACACTCTTCTCACTCCTTAAACTCATAACACCCTTCTCACTACCTACACTCTTCTCACTCCTTACACTCTTAGCATCCTTCCCACTACCTACACTCTTCTCACTCCTTACACTCATAGCACCCTTTCAACTACCTACACTCTTCTCATTCCTTACACTCATAGCACCCTTCCAACTACCTACCTACACTCTTCTCACTCCTTACACTCAACGCACCCTTCCCACTACCTACACTCTTCTCACTCCTTACACTCAACGCACCCTTCCCACTACCTACACTCTTCTCACTCCTTACACTCATAGCACCCTTCCCACTACCTACACTCTTTTCCCTTCTTACATTCATAAACCCTTCCCACTACCTACACTCTTCTCACTCCTTACACTCGTAGCACCCTTCCAACTACCTACACTCTTCTCACTCCTTACACTCATAAAACTTTCCCACTACCTACACTCTTCTCACTCCTTAAACTCATAACACCCTTCTCACTACCTACACTCTTCTCACTCCTTACACTCTTAGCATCCTTCCCACTACCTACACTCTTCTCACTCCTTACACTCATAGCACCCTTTCAACTACCTACACTCTTCTCATTCCTTACACTCATAGCACCCTTCCAACTACCTACCTACACTCTTCTCACTCCTTACACTCAACGTACCCTTCCCACTACCTACACTCTTCTCACTCCTTACACTCATAGCACCCTTTCCAATACCTTCACTCTTTTCACTCCTTACACTCATAACACCCTTCTCACTACCTACACTCCTCCATTTCCTTCCACTCATAACACCCTACCCACTGCCTACACACTCCTCCCAGTCCTTACACCCAAAACACCCTTCCCACTACCTACACTCTCATACACATTATGCTCCTCCCCAGTCCATCTCGCGGCACTCCTTCGACTCATAACACTCCCCACGCTTATTACACTCATTAAACTTAACAATCCTCATCCTCACAGTCCGGCATCCTCACAATCCCCCATCCTTACCCCCCCCCCTCCCTCATCCTCCACAGACCAGGACAATGTGAAGCCATACCATTTGAAATGATGATTTAATTGAATGTACCCACCCCTCAAGCACCCATACACTCCGTGCACTGCCATGTTTTCCCCACAACCCCCCACCCTTCCCCCCCCCCCTCCCTCATCCTCCACAGACCAGGACAATGTGAAGCCATACCATTTGAAATGATGATTTAATTGAATGTACCCACCCCTCAAGCACCCATACACTCCGTGCACTGCCATGTTTCGACATGTAATTGTTTTTCCCGCCTCTAGGTGACGCAAGCCATCCTGGAATTTGAAGAAGGCAACCAAGGCATTATCGATCGCCTGAGCTCTGGCGACCTCGGGGGTCAGCTCGGCGATGGAAGCATTGGTCAGCTCGGTCACTCGGACAATGATGGACAAGGTCACGGTCACGGCATGCTGCCGGGTAAGTCACGTGATTGTTAAAATTCAGAGCGTCGCCCGTGCTTTCGTCAGAAGGTTATCGTGTGGTTACGTATGATCGAGATTGGAACGCCCGGCTCTGTTGCATAACTTTGCTGACCTAATTTCGCAGGTGATTCCAGAGACATGGGAGTTCCCCACCCGAGATGCCCCCCTCCCCCGCTTATACCAGAATCTCTTTTGCTTGATTCAGAGGCCGCAGCTTTTCATGTACAATCACAAGGTAAAATTATGATTGGCTGGTAGAGTGGGGTAATTTACGATTGGCTGGTAGTTTGGGGTACTTTCTGATTGGCTGACTGTCTGTAATTACTTTATGATTGGCTGGTAACATGGGGGTGCTTTATGATGGGCTGGTAGTATGGGGTAATCCACGACTGGCTGGCAGTATGTGGTACCCTATGATGCATGGCAGTATTTAGTACACTATAATTGGCTGGAAGTATGTACAACTATATGATTGCCTGGTAGTAAGGATAACATCATATATCACTGGTGACACGTGGTGGGCTGCGATTGGCTACTTTTTATAAAGTGAATCATTGCAATGCCATCACCGGTTATCACGAGTGTCACATGATCACGTTGTACATCAGAAGTGTCCATATTCAGGATTGTCTTTTTCAAAATATCCTTGTGGGCATCTCCAAAGAAGGTTGGTTAATGATGCTCTATGTTAATTGTAATCTCTCTGCCATGTGCGTAACATTGCCTCCTCTCGTCCACAGGGCTCTACCATTCACCCGGCCAGCTTCCTCCATTCTCCTCCATCCTTCCTTTCCGCCATCACCCCGGCGGCCCTCCGGCTTTCCCGCCCTCCTTCCCATCAGCCCTCGGCCTGCTGGCGCCCCAATCCCTTCCGGTGACATCGCATGCAGATTTGCTGACGAAGCACTCGTTTTTCGGCGCCATGTTGGGGGGCCCCCAGGTAAGATGTTCTGACGGGGTAAACTACCTGGTGAGTTTTGGTTCTGTCTCTTGTTGTTTGGTATGGGGGGCTGTTGTGTTGTAAGGAGATATGTGTAGGAGGCAGTTGGTGTGCTGTTGTATATGGTTATGTGTCGTAAAGTAATGAGCCACTACAGAATATGTCCCCACATTACATACATATAAAATGTGGCTCTATAAAATGCATGCAATCAAAACTGGCCATGAAGACAAGAAAAAAAAAGGGAACTATAAAATAATAGCACAGCGAAGACCTGAAATAACGCAAAGCTTTGGGACTGAATCAATAAGGGTGCTATTTACAGTAATAGTGCTATTTACTGGGGTGGTGCTATTTTCAGGTTTACTCAGCTTTGGAAAATCGTTCAATGCCGGGCTGAGTTAGGTCATATGCCATGGACGTAGGTGCTAGTGTGTTATTTCCTGGTTTAACTGCATCGTGCTTAATGGTGCAGCATCTGGGTTCCCCGTTTTTTCGATGGTGTAGCCTTATCTGTGTTGGACCTCTCATATACGTGGCTGGGCCAACCGCAGCTGCTTTCGACCGCTCATAGCCGTAAAGGAGGAGGGGGGCCACTAAACACTGTAGTGGACCACTCGTGTGTACGGTGGGAGTCTGGCTCATAGTGACGCCACTAACACTGTAGGCTGTGAAGACACTATTCAAATGTAAAACTTTCGCACAACTCAACTCATTTTAGATGGTGGATTCTGGGTGGTTACACAAATAAGAGTGGCTTCTGGATGTATACACATAGAGGAGTGGTGTCCGAGTGGCTTTAAGCGTTTTGACAACTGGACCAGCCTTTAAAGGGAGTTGAGTTAATTACTATATGTTTGGGCAACTGGAAATAGATCATATCAATGTGGACAACTGACAGTAGATCATGTCAATGTGGACAAGTGACCGTGGATCAAGTCAATGTGGACAATTGACAGTAGATCATGTCAACGTGGGGCTCTGACAGTATATCATATCAATGTGGACGATTAAAATTGACAAAAGAGGTTAACCCATTTGACTGAGAGCAGTTCTATTTATCAACACTAAAGGTCTATATATTCACATGTTTATATGCACGATCTGATATGGACATGAGAAATGGAAACGTCGTGATCACCTTGAACTTACCATCATATTCAACATCTAAAAATGCAGACCGGTGCATGACAAAGACAGTGCTCTGTGACCTTTTGATTTGAGGTCGACCTCCGTCCTCCGACGTTGATGACGTGTTGATCACGTGGCGTTACTCCTGCCGGAGATCTCTCCTAGCTACCTATTAACGACCCGTGCTTCCACTCCTGGCGTGGATATACAGTAACCTGTTTGCGGCTACATCACTAATGAGACGCTTGGGGGACCGAGGATCTGGTTGCATCGCTCTGGTTTCCCCCAACCTCTGGGAACACAACGCTGGTGGGCTCCTGGCTTGCTTCATCGGACGAGGTGCCCCGAAGGCCGATGTGGTAAGAGGCTGAGGGCTGGATACATAGCCTCGGGTGCCTCTTAATTTCTAGACACGTCGGAATGAGAGGAGAATTGTATCTTGTACTAATGAGGACAGATATACGTCATCGTATTGCAAGTAATTTGATGACGTCATGCATTACGTCAATATAACGGCTCGGTCAAGTGTCGTACGTTAAAAAAAAAAGCGTTTAGTGCACAAAAAAAATTCAGCACAGCGGCTCTCAACCTTTGGGAGGTCCATCGACGCTTAAACAGGGGTCGCATAAGACCATCGGATAACACATATATATGAAGTAGCAACGGAAATAATTTTATAGTTTGATTTTTTTAATTTTTTTTTTTTTTTTTTTTTTTTTGTTGGGGGGGGGGGGGGGTTACCAAAACATGAGGAACTGTATTAAAGTGTCGCGGCGTATAGGAAGGTTGAGAACCACGGGTTTAGCAGATGGAGTGATTGGACAACAAAAATAAAATCAAACCTGATATTTATTGAAAATTGAAAAAAAAATTAACTATTTTTATTTTTTCAAGAATTTTAAAGATTAACGATAAGTATATAAGATGTTTCAATGTTTACTGGCTTAGTTTTTAGAAAATGAAAGGTCAAATGCCGGGATCTTGAATTGATCAGAGTAATGTATGAAACGCCAAAGGCCGGGATCTTGAATTGATCAGAATAATGTATGAAAAGCCAAAGGCCGGGATCTTGAATTGATCAGAATAATGTATGAAAAGCCAAAGGCCGGGATCTTGAATTGATCAGAATAATGTATGAAAAGCCAAAGGCCGGGATCTTGAATTGATCAGAATAATGTATGAAAAGCCAAAGGCCGGGATCTTGAATTGATCAGAATAATGTATGAAAAGCCAAAGGCCGGGATCTTGAATTGATCAGAATAATGTATGAAAAGCCAAAGGCCGGGATCTTGAATTGATCAGAATAATGTATGAAAAGCCAAAGGCCGGGATCTTGAATTGATCAGAATAATGTATGAAAAGCCAAAGGCCGGGATCTTGAATTGATCAGAATAATGTATGAAAAGCCAAAGGCCGGGATCTTGAATTGATCAGAATAATGTATGAAAAGCCAAAGGCCGGGATCTTGAATTGATCAGAATAATGTATGAAAAGCCAAAGGCCGGGATCTTGAATTGATCAGAATAATGTATGAAAAGCCAAAGGCCGGGATCTTGAATTGATCAGAATAATGTATGAAAAGCCAAAGGCCGGGATCTTGAATTGATCAGAATAATGTATGAAAAGCCAAAGGCCGGGATCTTGAATTGATCAGAATAATGTATGAAAAGCCAAAGGCCGGGATCTTGAATTGATCAGAATAATGTATGAAAAGCCAAAGGCCCGGAAGTTAAAATAAAAATCCCCGTCACGAATGTTGTATCCACGCTAGGAGGTTGTCGTATAGTTATTAAGACATCTATCAACGCCTGGAAAGACATGCCCTGGTACATTGTTGTAGTAGATATTTGAAGGATCAACTCCGATCATGCCCATCATTAGTCGTTGAAGCGAGTGTTACACACGTCTACCAACGGTTAGAAAGGCATGCCTGGTTCGTTGTGTTAGAGATCTAAGTAAGAATCAGCTCAGATCACATTCGTCGTTGGACGTTGAAGTGAGTGTTACGCGGCAGGGCACGTTTGATGTGTTGTGTTTGTGTATTGACATGTCTGACTGTATCACACGTCATCAAATCATTCATCCTTGCATGTGGCGATGCACTAAATGGCATTTCTGATCCAGACCGTTTCATTCGAAGTCAAACATAACACCATCAGAAGGAAATTTAAAAAAAAAATTTTTTTTTAAATTAGAGGGATGTAAAAAAAAAAAAATTGCCAAAATTCATGATTTTTATTTGCATGCTATTTATTCCAATGGCTTTCTTAAACATTACTTTCTTCAGCATGGCCATCCACTCCAAACCACCACCCCCCCCCCCTCACATATTTTTTTCTTCAAAAAGTAATCCATTTGATAAAAGTTGAGAACATGTTAATAAAAGAGTATAGATCCTATATACAATGTAAAAAAATCACTGGCATAAATGGCCATCCACTCCAAACCCCCCCCCCCCCCCCCTCACATATTTTTTTCTTCAAAAAGTAATCCATTTGATAAAAGTTGAGAACATGTTAATAAAAGAGTATAGATCCTATATACAATGTAAAAAAATCACTGGCATAAAAACAGACACATTACGAAGATGGCTTAAGCCACGAGCAGCATCCTGTATGGCGTTAGGGCACCATCTCAAGCACACATTTAAGAATCTGGTTGATATCATTTTAAGATCCTCTTCTTGTGATCCTGTCTTTGTTGTGTTGCTCCCGAAGCGGATAACTGTAGCACCTGTGCATGATTTTATGTACAAAATAGATACATATATTTCTTTAGAAATGCTGCTGTTGTCGGTTATATATATATATATATATTTTTTTTATCTATTTGAGTGACTTACTTTACGGGGAAAAATACATAAATGAGAGCGGTGTTGGTAGTGATAATTGTGGTAGTGGTGATAGTGATGGTAGTGGTGGTGGTAGGGATAGTGGTGGTAGGGGTGATTTGAGCCGTTTGTGAAAGTAGGTAAAATAAGAAATATACCCTGGGGAAGGCGTGATATTAAAGCAGTGTAAAGTTTGAGGACGAGACTGACCAAAAAGGAAAAAGAATATCAATGGGATTAGATCATTTGTAATGTTTTAATCAAAGCACCAGCTCTGGGATAAATATATGACATTTTAAAGACTCCCCCCCCCTCCCCGCCCACCCCATTTTTTTCTTTGAAACGCCACTGGGGCACTGATAGAATTGAACACGTTTTCTTCTGGGATTGATTATTCTCAAATGTTTCCTTCTTATTTAAGTCATTTTAGAAATGTTCTTTTACTTTATAAAAAAGTGTTCTTTTTTTTCTGTACTCCCCAATCAGATGAAGCACGACGCCCTGTCCAAACTGTCCCCCACGTACTCACCACAACAACAACTTCAGCAGCACCACCTTCAGCAACAGCATCAGCTCCACCAAGAACAGCAGCAGCAACTCCTCAAACAGCAGCACGAGAACAGCATTAGCGACGGCACGGACGTCGTCAGCACCACATCGGCAGCCAAGCGGAACGACGCCGAGCTGCGGGCCTCCAGCCGGCCCTACACCCCGGAGGAGCGGTACGACGCCGAGACGCCGGCCAACGCAAAGGACGACAAGGACAACCCGGCCTTCACCAGGAGCGTGTCCAGCGACGAGGGCCTACCGTCGCCGGACGACCACCACATGGAGACCAACGGCGACGAGGACCTGGGCAGTCAGGAGCACGAGATGGGAGACAACGAGAACGACGACGACACGGATATCGATGAGAGGTACAGCAACGACACCAGGGGCGGCGGCTACTCGTCCAGCTCGAGGCGGTTCACCCAGCACGAGGAGCGTGATCGCGAGAGGGAGAGGGAGCGGGACAGAGACAGAGAGAGGGAGAGAGAGAGGGACAGAGACAGAGACAGGAGCGAGCGCGGGTTCAGGTCACGGAACCGGAGTCGAAGCTTTGAAAAGGACAGGAGAGAGAGTTTGAAGGAGAGAACGCCGTCGGGAGGGAGCACCGGTGTAGGCAGCGGTGGCGGAAACAACAACAGTGGGGACAACAAGAGCAGCAACCGCGAGGTAGATTACGCCCATGACGAGGACCAAGAGAGGGACGGGGACTACGAACACGAGGGGAGCCGGGTCTACGACCAAACCCACAGTGGCCGCAGCAGCCGAAACAGCATTAACCGACACGAGCAGAGTTTCGAACACGGCTCCAGTAAAGAGAAGGACGACACCGTCGGGCCCATCAAGGGCGGCGCCGACAACTCGGACCTGCGCCCCCCGAAGCGGCTGATCGAACGCCAGAATCTCAACACCCGGATGATCCCGTCGTCGTCCTCGCGGAAGCAGCGACACCCGATGCGGCGGTTCAGCAGCGCCGGCAGCGAGCAGGAGTCGCCCCAGTCGACCTCGAGCCTGCCCGTCAGCTCGACCACCGAGGCCGTGGAGCGGGGCGACCTGGACGATAACGAGCTCGTGACCTTCCTGCTGGCCAAAGGCCGCGTGCACAAGTGTGTTCACTGCCACATGATATTCCAGGACGCGTCGCTGTTCCTGCTCCACAACGGCTTCCACGCCCACGACGAGCCGTTCCGCTGCGTGGTGTGCGGGGCCGTGTGCAAGGACCGCATCGACTTCAACTGTCACCTGACTAGTCATATCAAATGACTAAACCCAAGGAAGCCGGTCAAACCTGTCCTGCAGTAAACCCCCCATAAAAAGGGTCGAACCAAAGGTCGTCATGGAAACAGGGGGAGACTATTCAATGGGCGAGTTCCTGTTCCGTGTTGTGTTGTTGTTGTTGCTACCAAACGATGACCACGACGCAAAGAACTCGCCTGTTTGAACTGACCGGCATGCACCACGAAGTTGCCCCCCCCCCCGCATGTAAATCTTAGCAGTTGAAGAGCAGGCTTGAAAAATTAGGGCATTCATGTTTCCCCCTACCCCCCCCCCTCTCTACGTCATTTCCTCTCTTCCATAATTGTTTAGCACGAGACTTGTTCGTGTTGTACTCATCAAACCAAGGAGTCTAACTTCACAGCAGAAACTTGAATATATTATTCAAAAGCTATTTTTGATTTTCATCGTCATTCAACGTATACTCTGAGGGGATGTTCGGAACACTTTTCATGTCTTCAATTTGAAATGACACCATGAACATGACATCATCAGCGTGACATAATCAACATGACATCATCAACATGACATTATCAACGTGTTGTATTTTGTGATTCGATTCTGTATTCCCCCCCCCCCCCTTTTTTCTCGCAACTTACCCCCCGCCCCTCCGCGCAAAAAAAAAACATTTGACAAGGATGCTCATCTGAATATGGCTGGGGTCCATAGTTTGATACATAAGGGCCCGTGAGAAGCACTGTATAGGCCTAAATCTGTGTTTGGTGTTGTAACACCTGATGTTAGTCGTAGTGTCGCCATGCCGATTGTGATCTTGTACTTAACACTTTGGTGCCATATCTGACGATTTAGTTTGTATTATTATTATTATTATTATTATTATTATTATTATTATTATTATTATTAATATTATTGTTATTTTAATGTGGAAGGGTGGAGTGCACGAACCAATTTATTCTTAACTATAGTCACATGACACTGAGATCAGCCTGTTCTGCCAGTTTTTTCTTAACATTTCATTGAAGATTTTATTTTTAAAATTTTTATAAATGTCTTCAACCTTTAAACCATAAAATCTAATATTTATGGTTGTAAATGAACCATAGTTCATATATGAATGGAATGAGGGGGATTTTCTATCAGATTAGATCATGAGAAAATATTCATGATATTAATAATAATAATAGTAAATGCCACCTTGGCAATGTGTATCAGTAGTTGAGTTATATTATGAACTAACAAATATCTGGCATAGGTCTCTGTAGAAATTTGGGTAAACCCGTTTGAATGGCATTCAAGCGGAGATTCGGAACTTTGTTTTGGTTTTTTTATTATACTTTCACTCGAATGATGCTTACATTGATATTGATGTACATAGTCAACCCCTGATTTTTTTTTATCGCATTTGATAGCGTGTACATTAGATCCAAGTAACGAAGCTATAGTGTACATATTTGTTAGTATTTACTATCAGAATTGCAATAGATCAATCAGCACACCCCGTGGTAAAAACAGTAACGTTGATTGGCTACTGGTTTTTTTTTTTTTTTTTTTTTGTTGTTTTTTTTTTGTTTGGGAACAGGATTAGCCAATGGGTGAAAATTAAACCCTGTTTGGGTGTCTGTTCCTGGTTTTGAATCTCATCTCATACATGCTTGATATTTTAAACAAAAACAAAACGATCTAGATCATGTATTCAATTTTGCATATCAATATTATCATTGGATTCAATTTTTAAATATATTTTTTTTTTGGTTGTTGTTGTTATTGCGTTTCATGGACCAATTGATTTCAAAGATTTTATTTTTAGAAAGATAACAAATGGATGAAGTATTGCCCCCCCCCCCCCCC
>CAXITT010000739.1:43097-83893 GCA_964033795.1 Lymnaea stagnalis | reverse complement strand
CCCCCCCACCCCCCCCCCCCCCCCAGTTGGACAGTGTACCCTGAGGACCCCCCCCCCCCCCCTTTTTCCCCCAAACCCCTCTCTCAAACAACCACACAGCTCCCACATCATCGCACTTAAAAAGAAAAGCTTACACTAACCTGATACAACTGTTGTGAGTGCACGACCCGGGGGGGGGGAGGGGAATCACACACACACAACCCCCCCCTCCCCCGTGACCTACCTGCTACAACCGAACCTTCCTAAGTCTTAAAATAAAACCGTGGCAAGTCTAATTGTTGTACAATAGGAGGTCCCCCAGCTGTTGGGGGCTCCTCTCCTGAATTAAAATGAGAAGCTGCTCTGTATACAAACTGTCTGCGGTCCTCTGGACCGGCCTGGGAAAGCTCTCCATATGTGCAACTGTTTGGTTTCTCTTGCGGGAGAATATGTCTCAGTTATTGTGAACTGAGTACGGTTAAACTCGATCTTAATCGGATGCTGTCTACGAAGCTCGGTTCACGCGGACTGGAATCATTTCTAGGATTATTTTAAAAGGTGGGGGGAAAACGCTCAAAGTCTAAGGGTTTACACAGTATCACCTATTATTCGACCGATTTGAGTTGGAGGTTATGCAGTCGTCATGTCAACTTCCTCCTCGCGAGCTTTGTTTACGATCAGTTGATGCATCCTTCACAGTCGTGTTTATTTGACGCTGAGATAAAGTATTCTAAAAAAAGAATCTGAAATGTTTACATCCAGATGAAGTATCCTCAATATTCTGGTTTATTTAACGTTGAGTTAAGGTCGTGTGCTAAAAAAAAATCTAATTAGTTTTGTTTTTTGTTTTATTCTTCAGTATTGATGGTTGTTAGGGACTTCAAAGCGCACACATTTCTCCTCATGATTGACATAATCACTTTCGTTTTTAAGCGGTTCTTTATCCGGTTGTTTGACGAGTCACTTAAGTATTGGCCAGGTTTTTGGTGTTCGCATGGCTAAAAGAAAAAGTTTTTTTTTTTCTTCTTCTGGCAATGTTTCTTTCTGTAATAAAGAAGTGCAGCCTGTTTGCTTAAGAGTAATCTCGCTTGAACTTTTCCCCACATTAAAAATTTTTAATAATAAGACGTAACAATTGTTTGTGGATTTTGAAGCCATTATGTAATGATTATTAATGTTTAAAAAAAAAATAAAAAAAAAAAATAACTTGTACCAACTCTAGTGCAAGCTTAAAGTTGGCAGAGGAAAAATTATTTCAATTTGAAAAAGGGCAACTAGTTTATTTCCTGTTTGTCTCCCCTTTTCTCAGTTGTCTGGTTGTTTACATCACTCTCTTCGTTAACTTTAGAACATTTTTTGTCTTTTAAATTATATTTTAAACGTAAAAGATTTAACCGTGGTAAAAGTTATTGAAAGTTTTTTTGTGTGGTGATTCCAGAAGAATATTCCTGCTAGAGAAGTTGTTGTTGTTGTTCTTGTCCAGCGTGATGGGATGAAAACATTTGGTTTGAGTTCCTTCCAGCATTTTTAGACAAGTCTGACACAGCATACGTCCCACATCAGTTGATATAATGTTAACGAAAATCACGACCCTTCAAAATTTTCCTCTCTACTGCCTCATCTGCTCCTATACTTGAGGACAGCGCAGCTGTAACTCGAAAATTGTATGCCTGTGAACTCACAAATTGGTCAAAAGATGGGAATGGCAGAAAAAAAGATAGGATATTCAGAAGAACACTAGGATACGCAGAAGAACTGTTGGATATTTAGAACAACCTAGGATATTCAGAAAAAGCTTTGAAATTTTCCGAAAAAACTTGAGCATATTCAAAAGAACCCCTCTCAACTCGGAGTTTTTAAACACATTTGAAAGTTTAGTGTTCTTTGGTGGACAGAGTTGACTAGGTGGTCAAGGCATTTCTAGACGAAAGTCTTCAATTTTTGGCTCAATTTGATCCTGTCTAGAAACGATTCAGTTGCTATTTGTTTTGACATCTTTCGGTATGCAGTTTTACATTTGGTGGCAATATTGTTTNTATATATATATATATAAAGATAATTTAATTTTAAATCTACTCCTCTAATTTTTTTTAGTTGAAGAATTTGTGCCATATTTTTTTGATTTATTGTTTCATTTATTTTGTTTTGGATTTTAAAAATTATTATGTATTGATATACATTTGTGTATAATGTTAACCCTATTTAGCACACGTCAGCAGCATCTGCGTACTTACGTCATTCAATTTAGCGTGCATCATTCATGGCAAGGTGAACCGTAACAAGCAATTTCTGTATAAATATTCTTTCAGTACATTGTTGCAGTTCGAGATTTTTTTTAATACAAAATTTCACATGATTCGGGTATTCGCGGCGATCCCAGCACATCACGATACGAAGACAAGCTTTAAGATGAATCATTAAAAAATTTTTTTTTTTAAATAGAAACCATTAGTTGTAAGCATAATTTACTATATTGAAATTAATTTCTCCTTAATCAGTCAAAGCTCTTCAGATTCCATCCCACAAACCTCGTGTCGTAGTTTAACCATATAGACACTATCTAGATCAGCGGTTCTTAACCTGTGGGTCGCGACCCCCATTAGGGGGTACCACAACTCTTTCACAGGGGTCGCCTAAGGCCACCGGGAAACACACATACCCTACAGTTATGAAGTTTCAACGAGAATACGTTTGTTGTTAGTGGTCGCCACACCATGAGGCACTGTATGAAAAAGTCACGGCGTTAGTAATGTTGAGAACCACTGATCTAGATTAACTCACGTACACATTCGTCAAACATATGAAACAGAGCATAGACAGGATATTGAGACTTTCAAAGATTGCCCTTCGTTGGTCATCCCATCCCCTGGCTGATTAATTGGGGGTAGGGTGGGGGAGGATCTCCGTTGCAGCTGAGATTACGAGCGGGTTTTAAATATTACAGTGGGTCTCGCGTTGCACAGGGACGAAGACGCATACACACACACAGACTCACACACACACACACACGTGCAGAGTATCACCCTCATTGCAGTTTTATTTTACCTGCAATTATTCATCGTTGATTGTCTGGGTTTGAGGGCTGTGCGTCAAACGTTTGAATTCTTTGAACATTTTTCCACATTAAATATTCATCTTGTAGGACAGGATCGGTCCATTTTTCCGCTTTGCCCGCTTTAAAAAAAAGACAGTGTCGAGTTGTTAAAAATACGGCCAGGGAAAAAATTAGAGGGTAAAGTTCACAAAATTAGAGGGTAAAGTTCACATAAATTAGAGGGTAAAGTTCACATAAATTAGAGGGTAAAGTTCACATAAATTAGAGGGTAAAGTTCACATAAATTAGAGGGTAAAGTTCACATAAATTAGAGGGTAAAGTTCACATAAATTAGAGGGTAAAGTTCACATAAATTAGAGGGTAAAGTTCACATAAATTAGAGGGTAAAGTTCACATAAATTAGAGGGTAAAGTTCACATACATTAGAGGGTAAAGTTCACATAAATTAGAGGGTAAAGTTCAAATACGATTACGATCTGAAATCGGGGTGGTTCCGGAGCGGATTTGAGTAATTTTTGTCCCTAAAGTATGGCTGGTTTAGAGATTTATGATTTAGGGATATATACCGCTGGCACAATGGTACAAGTTGAGGGTAGATTCCAGTGACACAATGGTACATGTAGAGGGTATGATCCCGCTTGCCCAATGGTACACGCAGGCATAATACAATGTTTTGGATAAACAACACGGACGGTGACATCCCCCACCCCTCCTCTATCCCGACCCCGACGTAGCGGTATGGAGCTGGGGGGGGGAGGTGGAGCTTCTGTGACCAATGTCCAAATATTCTTTAGTTGAACGGAGAAAAATCAGCATTACATCCCCACCCTGGGAGTCTTTCAGATCAGAAACGCACACTTACTTTCTAAAGACAGATAATGCATCGCTGGGAACTCGATGGAAATCTAACTGTTCACATTGACTGACACAGTGAATCCATCTTGATCCGCACGTCAACCGGCCACTAGCAGTTCACTGAATAGAGTTTGTCATTTCTAGGACCGGAAGAAAAAAAAAATCACATCGCATTAAATTAAATAAATGTGTAAAAAAAAAGTGTTAAGTCTCGGTTGAGACCCAAACCACGCTGACTTAACATTACTGTCGCAGTGCCGAACAGCGGTTGAAGAGATTGGCCAAACGGATTACCCGGATGCTTTATTAACATCTTTCCGCCATTTAATGAGAGTGGCCAGACGGAATGCACGGATGTTCTATTAATAGATCTCCGCTCTTTGAAATGACAAGCCCTATTGCCAAGACTTTCACAACGTATTGTTTCATCAGGATGCGAGATTGTCACAAGGTACCACCGGGGGAAAAAACACCCATTTTCATTTCTATGTTTTTTTTCTCTATCTTTTTTTTTATGTCCTCTCTATTAAATACGTAAATAAATTTTCCATAATCCACTGCGGTGCATTCATTCGTGTGTATTTGTTTGCCAACTTACAATGCATCTCCTGACACGTCACATGACAATGCATCACCAAATATGTCACATGACGGACAAAATTATTTTTTGTCAGAGTTCAAGAAAGCATGTGTTATATATATATATATATATATAGAAATGGCTTGAACCTGTCCATTAGAAATACGCATGTGCTACAGGCTGCGCACTACACACACACACACACAATACACACGTGCTCCAGAAGGGCACAGTACACGGACAAAGACGTTTCCCAACCGTGATGTTGCAATATCATTGAACTAAATAAAACCCGGAAAAAAGTTTAAAGTTTTTGGTTGGCTTTTATTTGCTCCTATTTGAATAATAAGAACATGCAACTTTTTTTTTTTCCGTATGTGTTCACCTTACGTTCATTTGATAATTGTTTCGTTTTTTTTCCTCCACTATCTGTTTTTTTTTAATGTTTTTTTTTTTTTACCCTTTTAATTTTTTTCCTTTTTTTTTTTTTGAAAATATATAACTATATTGGTTTTTTTTTTTTTTGGTTGTTTTTTTTTTTTTTTTTTCCGTATGTGTTCACCTTACGTTCATTTGATAATTGTTTCGTTTTTTTTCCTCCACTATCTGTTTTTTTTTAATGTTTTTTTTTTTTTACCCTTTTAATTTCTTTCCTTTTTATTCTTATGAAAATATATAACTATATTGGTTTTTGTTTTTCTTGGATGTTTTTTTTATTTAAATCGGTACCAACGAGTGATTTATTAATACATATCCTCTAGACTCTAGAACCAGGATCGTGATAAAAAATAACATAATTTTTGTTTGAAAACACGTGAAATGTAGGGGGAAAACGATTAGGAATATAGAGATATATATTTAAATCGTCAAAAGATGAAAGAAGATATGAAAGCTATAGTTTTTATTTTCTTAAATTTATTGTTGACCTATATATGCGGATAAAGAAACGTTTTTGGCTTGGACGTTAACAAGTTGTAAAACCACATTATGGAGAGAATAAATATTTATATATAAATTTAAGTATCCAATTTAATTTAATTTTTTTAAGATTTTGAAATAGGCAAACCACATTCAAGTAAATATTGAAACTTTCCAAATCATGTCCTGAAATTTAAAAAAAAAAAAACAACCAAAAAATAGTTAAAAAAAAAAAAAGAACTTTGGCTTGGAACACGACAGTTCAAGTATCGGTGCTAGAGTTTTGTGTCTACATGTCACTATTATTATTTTTGTATTGGAGGAGGGGGGGGGGGAAAAGGCTGCGAGCTGCAGATTTGTTGTTGCTCTTCTTTTCTTCATCACTTTGTCAAGTCAAATTCCCTCCAATGTCAATGAATCACTGTGCAACTTTTTTAACACATTATAATTTCAAACGCAGAAAGTTTTTTTTTTTCTTTTTTTACATTTCAATTTCATTTTGAAGTATACATAACTTTTTATTCATTTCAAGAAATACACCGCCAATCACTATACTTTGTTATGCACGCATAAATGGGTCATCTATTTTTATCAACCAATAGTTCCATTCTATGACTGATTTTTTTTCTTCTTTTTTTTGTTGGTTACCTTATATATATCATCTACAACCAATGGCAATTTTATAGAACAAATTTGTTCTGCTCTCTGCATTTTGAAAACGTCATACTGTTTATCCTACATATTTTTCTCCTCGCTGTTGTTGTATCAGTTGTTCTAATTATCATTCTCACGGTCTACTTAAACTGCACTGTATGCTCTCTTTTCTGTATATTTAACCATGTACATTTTCGCCAACTCCCACCCGCCACCCATTCACTCCCCAACCACTCCCTCCACCCAGTCCCCCACCCAATCATGCCACCCATTCCCCCACCCACTACCCCACATCAACTCCTTCCACCCCCCCCCAATTTGCCCCCCCCACACACACACAGAGGCTCCGCCCTTCTCTACTCGCAAAATGAATCTCACCCCCCACCACAATTTCGACTGTGACCATGTTCCACCCCTTTACGTACCATGTACATTTTCGCCAACTCCCCCCCGCCACCCACTCACTCCCCAACCCCCCCCTCCACCCAGTCCCCCACCCAATCATGCCACCCATTCCCCCACCCACTACCCCACATCAACTCCTTCCACCCCCCCCCCAATTTGCCCCCCCCACACACACACAGAGGCTCCGCCCTTCTCTACTCGCAAAATGAATCTCACCCCCCACCACAATTTCGACTGTGACCATGTTCCACCCCTTTACGACGCCGTTGAGATCAAAGATGTACATAAAGTAGAGTCCGTGTACAGGTTGGTGTGTCCTAACACATCATTACTATACTTAACTGATGAATGTGACATTCAACAAACAGTGTGTGTATGGTTGTGTGCGAGTGTCACCGGTCGATGCACACTTTGTCACAATGTGCATCAGTTCTGTTTAGAGATTAAGTGATGGCTTATTGAAGTTCACCTTGACTTGTTTAATAATATATAATAATGATCATTATTAATATATATATATACATATATATATATTTGTGTATCAATTGATGTATGTATATTGTATGATTGTTTAATCCGTGTTCATGAATAGTTTTTTGTTTTGTTTTCCTTTTCATAGAAGTATAATTTTTTAAGCCACGAACAATGTAAATGTTTTTATTATCAAAGGGGGCAGTGGTCAACTGCGCCACGTCTAGCCATTGTATTGTTGACCACATGACCAGTCGGTAACGCTCAAAAACCAACATTATGTTATGCACCATCGAGTCAACAAAGCTTAGATACGATTAAGTACACTATGCTATAAATATGCGTACGCCGTAGTGTTTTGTGAACGCGCGGCGTATGGATGTTAATCTCTGCACTGCGTGACCCGGTCACGTTCCCAGGTCCGTTGCCGGGTCGTTCACCGATGTGTACTCACTCAATGCTAACAAGAGAATCGAGTGTAAATATTATAAATATATATATCTTTGATGTACTGGGATAGTTACTCTATATTGTTTCGTGTCCAAAATACCTAACTGGGTCAAGTGATACCCAACAGTGGTACGGTGGTACACTCAGAGTTGTTCAATAATTCTCATTAAGGTTAGATTTGTTGCAAACCTATTCTTTTTTTTTTTTTTTTTATTTTGTTTTGGTAACTATAGCTACACATGATAAAGTTGTAACTTTAAATTAGGTAGAGAAAAGCAGCAATNAAGTGATACCCAACAGTGGTACGGTGGTACACTCAGAGTTGTTCAATAATTCTCATTAAGGTTAGATTTGTTGCAAACCTATTCTTTTTTTTTTTTTTTTTTTTTTGTTTTGGTAACTATAGCTACACATGATAAAGTTGTAACTTTAAATTAGGTAGAGAAAAGCAGCAATGACTAGAGTCGTACCATTACAGTGGTTCGCAGCCACACGATTGGTACGGCTGTACCCCAAAGCACGTTTGAGTTTTAGCACCACACCGTGTTACACCTGCGCCCATGGGATTGTACAGCTGTACCCGCACGGCGATACGGCGGCACCCGCAACACGGCAGGCACAGAATCTCCAGTGTGTGTCTGTTTTAAGGGGTGCAGTTGTGTACATGTGTACACGTCATGTATATTAGCCGTACCTCCAAGACGGTACGACTGTACCCCCCCCCCAAATTCCCTTGCATTGTAGCCGTATTTGATATCTACCATTGTTATGATGAGCCACTTCAGCATACATAATCATGTACAATACTTACATATGATGACATTTTTTTAAAATTGTTGTTTAGTGTTTTTCCCCCCATTCATTCGAGATCTGAACTTTGCCGTTGTTGTTGTTGTTATGAATATATTTATATATATAAATACTTATTATATATATGTATAAATATTAAGGAAAAAAAAACTTGCATCTCCAGTATGTGTCTGTTTAAGTAGTGCTATTGTGTACACGTGTACAAGTCATGTATATTTACTGTACAATTAATTCATGACCATTTTCAAATGATGTTATGCTGATTCTTGTCTAGAAATTTGTGACCAGGTTTTTAAGTTTATATGATACAGTTCACGCCCGGAAAGGCTAGAGACGCGGATCACGTGATCTATTAGTCTACTCCTCTCTTCCTCCCCCATAATGTTTTAGTTTGTCTAGACGTTTCTGATCTACACTGTAAACCGTGTAGTTTGAATTCGGCCGTTTCGTTAAAGAAATGTGAATCCTACAGTTATCTGCTACTTGCTAAAAAAAACAAAAAACGATTCGAGTGATCCAGTTCAATGTCAAGGTCAATGTCTCAAGGCAGCAAAAGGCGAAATACACTTCCGGTTGACTGATGTTTCTTTACTTCAGAAGACTGTACACCCCCACTACGGTAATCCAACTTGTACTTCCATAAAAGATGAAATTTTATCTTATTCCAACAGCACAAAGTCGACATAAGTTTTCAGGGCAAGTGACATCAGTCACTGCCCCCCCTCCCACCCCCAATCCTCTGCCTCTGAAAACGTCTCTAGATGATACCCGTTTGAGGTCATTTTTTGTTTTAGCTCATTTCAATAACCCAATGAAATTATTTTGTGATCATTGAAATTATGATTACCATACTCCCCTGTCTCCCCAATGACCCCACCCCCCCCCCTCTTCCATGTTGACCCAACAATTGTCAGTATTGTTCTTGTTTAAACTATAATTCATCATTCTCATATGACTTAGGAGCGATTGCGAATGTCACGTGACGGCCTCGTCGTCACGATTGGCGCTTTGACGATACACGCCAAGTACACATCATCTTATGGAACGTGTCTTGTACAAATCGTATGGGACGTGTCTTGTACAAATCGTATGGGACGTGTCTTCTTCACCCCCCCCCCCTTTTTTTTGTTTGTTTGTTTGTTCTGAACTTTAAACAAATGTTCAGAGTCAGCTGACCCATTCAAGCTTCTAGAATGTTTTAATGTTCGGTTGTGTTAAACGAAAAAAAAAGAAGTGGGAGGGGGGTAGTTAATTCTTGACTATGTATTTGTTTAGTGTAAGGGCAGTTACTTGTTGACTTTTGCGTTTGTTTAGTGTAAGGGTAGTTATTAACTTATGCATTTGTTTAGTGTAAGGGCAGTTATTAACTTATGCATTTGTTTAGTGTAAGGGCAGTTATTGACTTATGCATTTGTTTAGTGTAAGGGCAGTTATTAACTTATGCATTTGTTTAGTGTAAGGGCAGTGACTTATAATCCCCTCACATGCCAAGCCGCCCCCAAGCCATTTAGCCCCCTTCTATGCTATGTAGCCCTACTCCCTTTTCACATAGCCCACCATGCCATTTAGCTACCACTCCCCGATGCCATGCAGCTTTCTATGCCATTTGGCACCCCTCCCCATTCCTTAACATTAAATACCCCAAATGAAATACCCCAACCTTTCTCCAATCCCCACCTCACATTATAACATTATTTAGATGATAAAATGAATCATACCAAACCAAAAAAAAAAAAAAGAAAAAAGAACAACAAACAAACAAACATACCATTTTCTAATCACTTACAAACACAAGACTTCAATTTCTATCTCCTTCTAACTCAATAATTCATTTACAAGTTTACATGATTTTTCTTCTTTAAAATAAATCGCAATTCGGGAGATTTTCTAAATACTCCGTAAGACGCTCTCTTTTAATGTCCGCCCTGTTTTTTTTTTTTTTTTTTATTTCTAACAACTCTTAGATTTTCCTGTTTAAGATTAAGATACAACACACACGTGACACTTCTTATGTGACGTTAGCGCGTTGGGCCGTCCAAGCTAATGACGCCATTTTTTCCCCGTCTTCTTTATCGTGCAGCACTTTACTGTTTACAGCGTTCTGATTGGTCAGACATCGAGGGCCGGATCAGATATGTCCCGCGGCACCGAGTATTTCTGCACTGCATGAAATGCAAGTAAGAGATAGTCCCATGACGGAGGCGGTATCCGATGTACTCGGCTTACGTCACGAGAAGCGGTCTCCGCTTTTAACCTCGGTAAGAACTGGAATCCGCCAGGGCGATAAATTATGAGAGCGAGAGACTGCTCGACTCAATTTTCAAAACGAGGCAAGTTTACAGCTGTCACGTGAGAACTAATTAAAATTGAATAAAAAAAATAATATGATTGGTGGATATTTCAGCGCCATCTGCCATCTTAGTTTTAAACTTGGTTGGGGGGGGGGGGGGGGGTTTTTTTATACTTATAGTTGTACATTAAAAATGCAGGTTATCACTTACGAGATTAGCAACAAAAAAATAATAATAAAGAAAATTTTTAAAAATATATAAACTCAATATCTCATATCGCAATTACGTAGATTAAGCGAACAGTTTTTCATAAGTCATAGAAAGAAACTCTACATATTCAGTATTTGGATATAGTGAGCCTGACAATCATGGGCCACAATTCAAAAAAATATAAAAAATTCAAACATTTGCGTTTAAGTTTAAAGGAAGAAAATACAATCCTCTTTTCAGAACAACTGAATTAATTCAAGTGTTTATGTGCTAGCCAAGGGCTAGGTTAGAGTTAGGCCTGGGTTTAGGTTAGGTTAGGATTAAGTTAGGTTTATGTTAGGATTAGGTTAGGTTAGATTAGATGAGGGTTAGGGTTAGGGCTTAGTGAGTAGTAGATAAAAGGAAGGTTGGAATTCTTAATGGTACTTCGATGGTGTGTGTGTGTGGCTGTGGCAACTTGGGAGGCTGTGGGAGAAAGCTGCTGTTAATAAACAGCTGTTCGATGCTAACTTGTTCACTTGAGAGGCTGTGGGAGACAGCTGCTGTTAATAAACAGCTGTTCGATGCTAACTTGTTCACTTGGGAGGCTGTTGGATACAGATGCTGTTAATAAACAGCTGTTCGATGCTAACTTGTTCACTTGGGAGGCTGTGGGAGACAGCTGCTGTTAATAAACAGCTGTTCGATGCTAACTTGTTCACTTTTGGTTGCCAGGTCAATAAAACCGAAGCCCCCTAACCAGCGATCAAGTCTTCACAAGTTTGCATGCCTCGGAAATCAATTAATTGTATGAATAAGAGCAACCGCTGCCATTTTGTTTCCTCTTTCAAATATTTGTATTCCTTTAGATCAGGTGACTATAGTCTTGTACGCGTGTAGACCGACTGGGGGATAGGATCATATATAACAGGAGGTGATAGGATATTATATAACAGGAAGAGACTGAACACCACTCCATTTCTACACACACTGTACCTGTACTTAACACACCCTATCCCTACACAAACGTCGCACCCTACCTCTACTTAATATCACCATCGTCTCCACACATTCCTTATAACCTATCTTGCCTAACTTGTTCCCCCCAAAAAATCTAGAAAATAAATTGCAGTACTTGGTTGTTAGTTATACATCCATTACCTCCAGAATCCCTGATTCTCCTCCACCCACCCACCCGCCCACCCACCTAAAAGCCCAATACAACTACATGTATCTGTAACGTTCCCCTCCCAAACATACATTTCTTTAACGCCCCCCCCCAAAAAAAAATGCATAACAACCATCAAATATCCTTTCCTTCCTCCCTTGCGTCTAATCTGTCCCTAGTCACCAACTAACCAAGTCACCGCCCCCCCATCACACCTATGTGTGCGCCCCTCCTCCCCATTCCCATGGCCCAAGCGCCCCCCCCTCCCCAGGGGACAAAGGAGGATCTTTACACCACCCATTCCTAGCTCGTAAAAAATAAATAACAATGGCATTAAATGTACATGGGGGGGGGGGGGGGGGCATTAGAACCAGATTCTTGCAATTAAAACTCAATCTATTTGCATCACGGTGGACAGCGAACAAACTTCAGAATTCTATCAAGGTCCATCTGTCATTTTATGCCCTGCACAAAATGGCATGGCCAGTGTGAGGCTGTAACATGTAAAACATCTGCATGTCATGACCACCCCCACTGCATGTCATAAGCGCCCCCCACACCCTCACGCCTGCTTTCAGCAAATGGTAATAAAATAAAACCACTAAATAACAAAAAACAACAACAAAAAAAAACAGTGCATAGCAGACAATTTCTGGTCAGACCTTTTGTTGTTGAAAGCTCCCATTCCAAAATAGGTGACCAATTGGTCAGCGCTGAATTCTCATATGATCACGAAACTGGAGCAAGCAGAAGCTATTTCTTGAAATCATCTGGTGACGTCATTGTGTAGTCTTCAACCCAACTTGTCTCATTCATCGCCATCTGACGTCTTGGTTTTAAGATTGGGGGAAAAAAAAATTGGCTTTCATTTTGTTATTCTGATTATATATAAATATATAAGTTTGTTTGTGAGGGCATGTTCAAACCGTGCATATGTCCCGTATGTGATTTGTACACGGCCATCCCATACATAGTGTGTACTTGGCTGTAGCGTCGTCCTACAGAGAAGTACCGTCAGTCCGCAGCATCTGTCACATAACATTATAATCTCAATCTCATCATTCGCCATAAAACATAATGCGATCGTGTCATCAACCATACCATCACCCCCAGCCAGCAGAACTACACATACACATAAGGAGAAGTGTGCGCCCGGTGCTCTACTTGTTTACATTCTATTATTCTACAAAACACATACACCACTATGTATTATATCATAAATATTCGTGCATACCCCAGCTTTGTGCTTGGCAAAGCCGATGTAGGAAAAAAAAAACGAACGAAGTGCAACAACGGCAAACAAAACCAGCAACAACCAACAGCAACAACCAACAGCAACAACCAACAGCAACAACCAACAGCAACAACCAACAGCAACAACCAACAGCAACAGCAACAACCAACAGCAACAACCAACAGCAACAACCAACAGCAACAACCAACAGCAACAACCAACAGCAACAACCAACAGCAACAACCAATGGTTTTTTTTATCAGTTGATTGCTCAACTTAATCGTTATTCCCTTAAGAAATTTATATTATAAAACTAACGCATCCTATTCCATAGACGACTATAACGTGTCCACGCATGCGCACCTCTCATGTTCTTGCGTCACAAATTTAACATATTGGGATTACGGAAAAAGAGATGGCAGACATTAGGGGGGGAGATTTTTACTTATTTCTTTTTTTAAAAAAAGAAAATAATACAGTTCTTTTCTTATTCCGTAGAAAATTTATAAAAATGAGACCCATTTAATAATTTCAAAAAATTAAATGATTCAGTGAAATGGAATCCCGACATTCCAAGTTTGGATGTCTGAGGACTGAAGTAAGACTTCCGATTTCATAAGCTCTTTCCCCCCACGTTGTGAATTTTTTTTTTTTAAACACTTATCTTACCCAAGACAAAATTTTGTTGTTCAATTAATTCCCTTCGCCTTTTAGAATCTTGACAGAAATGGAGCTCATGTTTTGTTAACACTGTAAAATCAAGCCAGAATAAACATCTGACTTACAACCTTTAGAGTTTGTTTTTATCCCAGTATCATATCCCGTATTTTCTGAACTGGCCAAGTGCACGGAACACAAATGAAACAGGGAACACCTTGTGGCAACGACACAAAAAAAAAGCACAATATCATAATTAATTGAATACATAGCGAACGAGTTGATCGCTTATATATCTCTCTCTATGTAGACAAGACTTTATTGAACCAAAGATATCTGTACATAGATGTGACTTTACTGTTGATTGAATTCACTTGACCATTGTCTTAGGGTAAAGATTTCTAGTACGATTTGTACCTTGTATTATCTTTATATGTCTCAGATCTTCAAGCATCAACGTATATATATATTTTTTTGTGTGGAAAAAGTCTTTGAGACTTAGTCGATGTTATGATCATTTTTTTTTCCATCATAAACAACCATCACCATCTTATGCTTGTACAATTACCAATGTTATACTATTTTTTTTATTATCATCTTTAATTATCATCATCATCATCATTATCATCCCTTTCCTGGATTTGTTGGATGTTCCCAGTGATGTCACTGTCTCAAATTTACCGGCCTGAAAGATGACGAGAGTGTTCACAAAATAATGTTGATGTTCTTTTTTTCCCCCAACGTTTTATTTAGAGAGTAAAATGAAAAAAAAATATTCGTACAAAAATCTAAAAAAGTGATATGATTATATTATGATTATATTGATTATTTTGATTATGACATGTTTGTATTACGGATCCCCCTCTTGAATACAGGATAGGTGTACGCCCTTGCTCTTATGCCGCATTTATTTTTTTCATGTCCCTTGATGTTTTGAATTAGACTGCGAGATTTGTTGCATTCGTATTGAAATTCAGAGTGAATAGTTTGACAAACAACGCTTTGCAATCTCTGACGACATCCTATAAGTTCCTATACGCCGACTTCAAATTAAACCAGCAGACTATCCCCAATACACATACTAGTCCAACTCTCAGCACACCAATACACATTCCAGTCCAACTCTCAGCACACCAATACACATTCCAGTCCAACTCTCAGCACACCAATATACATCGTCACAACACATCCAAAGAAAAATTCCCATAACACCGAAAACACTCTGACATCACACACCATGTCACCCTCTAGTAACAAACTTCACAGTTTAAGTTCGAAACCACGTTGTACGTGGCGCTGGTTTCCATGCTACTCAACAGTGACAGGCTTACATTCTACTCAACAGTGACAGGTTTAAATTCTACTCAACAGTGACAGGTTTACATTCTACTCAACAGTGACAGGTTTACATTCTACTCAGCAGTGACAGGTTTAAATTCTACTCATCAGTGACAGGTTTACATTCTACTCAACAGTGACAGGCTTACATTCTACTCAACAGTGACAGGTTTACATTCTATTCAACAGTGACAGGTTTACATTCTACTCAACAGTGACAAGTTTACATTCTACTCAACAGTGACAGGTTTACATTCTACTCAACAGTGACAGGTTTACATTCAACTAAACAGTGACAGGTTTACATTCTACTTAACAGTGACAGGTTTACATTCTACTCAGCAGTGACAGGTTTACATTCTACTCAACAGTGACAGGTTTACATTCTACTAAACAGTGACAGGTTTACATTCTACTTAACAGTGACAGGTTTACATTCTACTCAACAGTGACAGGTTTACATTCTACTAAACAGTGACAGGTTTACATTCTACTCAACAGTGACAGGTTTACATTCTACTCAACAGTGACAGGTTTACATTCTACTCAACAGTGACAGGTTTACATTCTACTCAACAGTGACAAGTTTACATTCTACTCAACAGTGACAGGTTTACATTCAACTAAACAGTGACAGGTTTACATTCTACTCAACAGTAACAGGTTTACATTCAACTAAACAGTGACAGGTTTACATTCTACTTAACAGTGACAGGTTTACATTCTAAATAATAAAACTCTTTATCTCTTCGCCCTTCACCAAAACCGAACACATACAAATTAGAGAAAGAATCTCCCCGACAGAACATTATATAGCGATCCCCAAATGAAATGTCTTCTTTCCACAGGTTCTGTATGCCTCCTTGCTAAAGATTATGTACACGCGAAATTACACGTCTCGTTACGATAGCCGCCGCGTACACATGAAATATACATGTCTCCTTACTGAAAGCTCGGTACACATGATACTTAATTGCAGACTCCATCACAATTTTTCGTTTTTTTTGTTGTTGTCTTCTTCATAATTATTTGGACAAATTTGTTTTAGATCGTGTTTCCCGTTAGAGTTTCTGTTAGAGTTTGAGCAATTGGGTTCAAAACCGTGATTTTTTCAATCCCCCAAAATGAGTTGCTAGACTACGTCCTGTGAAAAACATTACGACCATCGCATTACTGCAATAACTAGAACTACACATCAAGAGGTTGTTTTTGTTTTTTTCTTTTTTCCTTGTATAGGGCAACCGTATGCAGGTGGCATATAAGGATTATACTATCTGAATCGATGACTTTGTTTCAAGTATTATACTACACATTGTGTTATTCCTGTCACATGACATGCCAATTTACCCTTTTTTTTGTGTATGTATTCTTAGTTCTGTAATGTATGCTGTAAATAAACACACGTAAAATGCCACTTCCTGTTTGAATGACAGTGTAAGACTTACTTAAAACTGGATCAACAAACAAAACTCCACTAGAGATGACGTCGTATGTGCGTTATCGGGGCCCCCCCCCCCTATTATTTGATCCCATGTGTTCCCCCTTGATCAGTTTTTTTTGTCTAGTTATTTTATCGTTGTTTTTATCAGCCACCCCCCCCCCTCTTGCTCACTGACATACCAACACCAACCTCCTACGTTAGTTGCCATGGTTACTAGTTTTTATATTATTTTAATACGACATGCACCTCTTTATTTTGTTCGCCCCCCCCCTCCCATTCTTTTACTTTAAATGACAAGTTTTAAACCACCAAATAATAATTCAAATGTTGTTTTACGTTGTCCACTATTTGTTGACTCAACATCTCAGTTTCTTGCTTGATGTTTTTTTACAGAGCTAAATCTTAGATTGTTTCTATTGGTTTAAGTTTTAGTATTTGACACATTCAGCATGTATAATTCATTGTAAACAACAACAAAAAATCTTATTTGTTTAATTTGAAAAAAAAACCCCCACCAAAACAATAAGAGAGACAAATATTGAAATGGGACAAAAGAATAATTCAGAGTTCAAATAATTATTATTTTTTGTTTAAAGTTGAATTCATGATTCCAACGTAGAAATTTTGAGAAAGGAACAAACAACATGAACAGACTCAGGATTCCTCTAAGAATTCAATTGAAGACCTTTAAATAAACGAAAGCTTTATTGCAGGTTCTACGTTTTGATCAAATTTTTCTTTTGTTTTTGAAAGAACAGATTTTTAAACTGGATTTTTTAATGCAACATTTTTTTATCGTTTAAAATTTTCTTTAAGAATTACACGCTCAAGAATTATTTCAAATTATTAAGCAAATTTTAATGTTTTAAAATAAAGTGTAAGTCCAGAGACAGAAAAAAACAACAATTCAAATAAAATGCAATAGTCATTAAATTAGTTCTTTTTTCCGTTCAAATTCCGCCAACTATTTCAAAAGTATGTTCTCTTTTTTTCTTTCCTTTTTTTCAACCCATCTTGTTTTTGTTGTCATTGAAATACTTTTCATGATTTTAACAACTTCATAGCCGGCCTACATAAAAAAAAAATTATAGTAGAACGATAGGAGTAGCAGTGACAGACTCTAACTTTGGACATACAGATAGAATCCACTCCCTCCCTTCTGCCGAAATTTTTGTTCATCTGGTATTGTAATTTGTGTTCATATTTTGTTGGGTGTCGATCAATGTTCTCCAGTTTTCATCATTGAACCTGTGGTCGTCACCTCGAACCACCTGACCAGCTACTTTTTTTTTAGAAATAATTTTTTTTCGTTCATTTATTTTTTTTTTTTTTTTTTTAGTTTTCATACTTAACCGATGTTCATTTGCAACACACCCCACCCGTTTTTTAAAAATAAAAATCAATGTTCTCCAGTTTTCATCATTGAACCTGTGGTCGTCACCTCGAACCACCTGACCAGCTACTTTTTTTTTAGAAATAATTTTTTTTCGTTCATTTATTTTTTTTTTTTTTTATTAGATTTCATACATGACCGATGTTCAATTGCAACACACCCCACCCGTTTTTTAAAAATAAAAAACTAAAAATAGACTTAGAGTTATCATGGCGACTTTAAAAACAGCTTTTTTTTTTTTTTTTTTTTTTTTTTTTTTCTTTTTTTTTTTATTTTGTTTTTTTTTTTTTTTTTTAAAAAAAATTTTTTTTTTTTTTTTTTTAAATATTTTTTTTTTTTTTTTTTTTTTTTTTATTTTTTTTTTTTTTTTTTTTTTTTTTTTTTTTTCCTTTTGTTTATGATTTAGTTATATTGTTATTTTTTAATAAAAAATATGTTGTTTATTTTTTTAAAATATATTTATTATTATTATTATTATTGTTCTCATGAGTCGTAATGTGATGTTTTATTATTTTTCCATACTTACTTTGTTAATATTAAAAAACAAACAAAATGTGTTTAAATCTATTATTATTTTTTTTTCTTTCCTTTCCAACCAGCTGATATGTTCATTGTGCTTCCAGCAAAAAATAAAAGGCTTTATGTAGTAGTGAGATGCACACGTTGGCTTCACGCTTCTTTCTTTTCCTGTCTGCCTCCAGCACGAGACCTTGACCCCGAAGCGGGGTCCTGACCTCAAGGTCGTGACCTCATTTCAGGCGTTCATGTAGAATTGCGTTTTTTTTTTGTTTTTTTTTAAACTTGAAGCTGTCGTTTAGCAAAGGATCTTGTTATCAAACAGATGAGACATTTAAGTAATTAAACAAATAACACGAGATACTTGGGTATTTCTACTTGTGATGTAACCGTTTAAAGAACTCTTGCAAATTGGGAATTGGGAAAGATTTAAAAAAAAAAAAAAATTTAAAACAATTTTTAAGTATTTTTTTTTTAATTATCGAAAAGAAAAGGTGAAAATTCCATCCTTAGTATAGACCAATCTTAAATTTGGGATGATAAGAGGATAATATTAACAAATAAAAAAAACAACAAACAAACAAACAAATACGGCCTTAAGACTGTCAGATTAAAATAATTAAATCCAAAGACAGTTGTAGTAAAATGTGATAAGCTAATCATAGCGGGTAGCGATGTAATATATCAATACAGTGTCTGGCCCATGGTCATCTGGTGATTGACCACGTAACGGGTTGGCCACTGTGGAGTGGAGATCTGCTGTGCATGATATTTTCATGACAGTTGGCACCTGACATGTGAACTGACAGGAGGACGATAGTGGTACCCAAGTAAGACGTTGTATTTCAACTAGACTCAGTATGCTAAGCAAGACACAATGTCTCAACCAGACACAGTGTGCCAGGCAAGAAACAGCAACCAACAAGACACAGTATCGGACGCATTATCACACCAAGACACAGTAACGGGCACAATATCACAAAACGACACAGTATTGTACTCATTGTTACAATATGACTCAGTATCGGACACATTATCACAAGACACAGTATGGGACACATTATCACAGCAAGATACAGTATCGGGCACAATATCCCAACAAGATACGGTATTGGATCACATTATCACAATAAGAGACAGTGTCCCAAAAATACAACAAGGCGCAGTATGCCAAGACACAATATCCCTACAAGAGACAGTATCCCAACAATACAACAAGACACAGTATGCCAAGACACAATATCCCAACAAGAGACAGTGTCCCAACAATGCAACAAAACACAGTATGTCAAGACACAATATACAAACAAGAGACAGTATCCCAAGACACAGTATCCCAACAAGACATATTATCACATCAAAACAAAGTATCCCAACAAGACACAGTATCCCAAGACACATTTACCCAACAAGAGACAGTATCCCAACAAATCACTGTAATCCAAACTTGACACAGTATCCCAACAAGACACAGTATCCAGTAAAGAATCGTCTGGACACTATTTCCGGCTGATCTTATGTTTGTTCGAATGATGACGTCCCGTTAAAGAACTGTAACCACAAGTCAACACACATTGCTACAGTCATCACACTTCGCCACAGTCAACACACTTTGCCAACACGTTTTTTACAAGGGAACTCCCAGTTCATTTATTTTATGAAAGCAAACAATGTTCCAAAGTTCTATTAATGACATTGAGTAAAATCGGTGTTTCCGTTACTAAAAAAACAAAATATCAATACTATTGAAGAATAAAATAATAGAATTTAGTTTTATTTTCTTTCTTTAAACATTCAACGTTCCTTTCATTACATTGGGACACAGTAGAACGAAGGAAAAGATGTTCTGAGTTCTGCTTGACACTGTGAACACCCAGCGCCCTCCGGAACTGAATTGACAGGTTAAGTAATATTAGGGGAGAGACTGCAATCAGGTTAGCACAATATAAACAGAGTAAAACAAAGTAGTGTTAAACCTGAAAAAAAGGAACGCAACAAAACAACGAACGTGTCGGCAGTAAGCCTTCTTCAGCGAACAAAACAACAGTAAAACTTAAATATTCTTCAAATATATATAATATAAGGTGGATCGATGCAGATAGAAGGATGGCATAAAGGTAATCCAGAAAGACTCATTCCTTTGTATCATAATAACAATAAAGCTACAATTTGTCTGGCCGGGTGTGAAGTGATGAAAAAAAAAATTATCCCGTACCTTGTCTTTTGGCACGGTAGCATATTAACAGCCAACAGTCAAGTTAAATTTTAACTTCTAGTTAAAGTCAAAAGGGTTCTTCGCTCAGAGGTAGATGATCACAGTTTTAAACTGTTTTGTATACTTATAAAAAAAGAAAAATATCAATAAAAATAGACAGAATCTCTAGAATAGTCCAAAAAGTGTTACCCCTGTCCGGCATTGAAACCTTTTGCATGAACTAGATGTTCTCGTACACTCTATGCAGAATACTCAATACAACTTAGTATTTAGAATATTCTTCAAACACCAGCCACACACGTGTTGTCAGTACGCCCACCAATCAGTTGATGAGTAACACAAGCTCAACTTATCCGCTAAAACTGCTCAGCTAGTTGACAAACAGGCCGAAGAACAAAGATTCTGATACTGTTAGAGCCACAGATTAAAAATCATAGATCAAGCGAGGGAGAAATAAGATCGCAATACGTTTTATCATTGGAGGGACACAAGTCACCGGATCCACTTTGAACTTGTGTAGATTTGTGGATTTTGTAGACAGTGGAGGAGGTGTGTCCCGAGACCATGCCAAGCTTGTCTATTTGCACGTGAAGCAATGGAAAGTGGATGCAATGTGTTTCAAGACCAACGATGTCGTGTACACTTGTTAAAAATAATTGTACATGGGATGTTTCTTATAATTATAATCTAGTAACGAATATATTATTATATAAAAAATATATATGTATACATATATATTGTTACGTACTGTTATCAGTATGGAGAAATTAATGACTTATTTAAGTGTATAAGTCGTTCTAAAACAGTACACAACAAAGGACAATACCAAATAATAAATACAATAACAAAAAATACGACACTCAAACCGGGGCTAATTACAATTAATATGTTTTATTAAGTTAATTATGAACTACAAAATCAAAATGAAATATAATAAAACTATTGACTGACAGTGTACTGTTTGGCTTGTACCGGTACACTGTTGAATAAAACGCAAAGTGCAAAAAGAGTACAATGATGAAAAGGAATCTATACACACACACACAGTTAATAAATCTCTCGTCTCGTAGCAAAGATATCACACGCTCACAATGGTTCTCGTGATAAATGTTAGCCCAAACATCTCTCACGTGTCTTCTTTTATTGTCCGTCAAAATGATATTCGCGAACGGCCTTACACATTGTTTTCCTTTCCACTTTTCTCCAGATGTTTCTACAGAATTCTAAGGATACAGACTATTAATTTTATTGAGTCGTAACAAGGTCAAGAGAGACTATTTTTAGCTAGCACACCCGAAATGTGGTTCCAAGCTTAGTGTCAGCTAGAGTTCATTCACGGGGAAAGATGGCGTAAACACGTCGTCTACACAACAATATATATATATATATATATATATATAAATGAATGTATTTGCAACACGTTTGGTGTGCTATCCTTTCTTTTGCCTTTACGCATTGTGATACCAGCCAGCACCAGACAAATACAATAAGGTTCTATGCGCTACAGACTACAGACACAATCATCAGAAATGATTGTACCAGACGACAACGCGGGGATTAAGAAGCCCGACTTAGGTATTTTGTTCTCTCTTTGCCCTTACTGGGAGCTAGACTTGTTTAATGATGTCATCAACTGAGGAAAAACTAATAGTTAAGTCTTATAGATATAATTGTTTACTTTACTGAATAAATGCACAAAGAAATATATCTTTTAATTTCCAATGTTGTGTAGAATAGCTCTTATTTAAACCGGACCAAACTGGCACATTTACAATATTCATAAACCATTTATTATTTGAATCAAAGCGTGGGGGGGGGGGGGGGGAATTTTTTTTTTTTTTTGTGATTATAGGTGGGGGGGGGGGGGGAATCTGCTTTCTTGTCTATTAATTTAATATTCTCATTGCAGGATCGTTAATTTAAGTAACGGCCCTGAATAGACGTTTACATTACATTATATCACTTTAAAATAGAAGACTTTTAAAACGTTGAGTTCACAAAACATGATCTCGACATAGAATAATTGATGAGGCACAAACGCTTATCATTGTGATTAGTCGACGGGAATGATCCCTAATGACAACAGCCAACGTCACTGGATTTCATTGTTTTTTATTTTCAGTTTTATTTTAAAAAATTTAACCACATGACTGAATCAGGCGAGTGATCAATTTTTATCTTCAATATTTGGGTGATTTTGCTTTAATTCTAATAATTTTGGTTGTCTCTCTTTGATCTCAACATCTATGTAAAACACCAATTTACATTTAAAAAATTGTTTTTAATTTATGATTTTTAATCCTTATAAAAGTAGACTTGCCTTAATCTTTGGATAAAATGAATCTTCGTAGATACGAATAAAAAAAGAGTAAAATTTCAAGACATAGGGGAAAAAAACACAAAACTAAAGAAATTTGAACTTTAATAAAAAGAAATATTCCAAAATATTTAATTCAACAAAACAAAAATATCAAAAGTTAACAAAAAAAATTTTTAAGCGCAATGCAAACAAGTGACAACATTAAATAGAATTTAACTAAATAACTTCAATTTAAAAAAAAATAACCCCAAGATGTATGGTTTTAATAAATGCCATAAAGGAAGTGTCTACACGTCCGGCGCGCCGGACATATATCCCCCGCACTATCTGTCCGGCGACAAGGTCACATGACCGCCGGAAGAATACTTTATTGAGATATTCGTCCGGCGACAAGGTCACATTACCACCGTTATAAAGTGGCGCGACATATTCGTTCGTCAGCCTTGTCCCGTGACGGCGAATGATTCAAAACTAGTGTTAATTTTAAAATCTATTTCTTTACCAAGTACTTTACTAAGTGTCTTGCAAACAAATAATAGAAGAAAAAAAATACTTAGGTTTATTTCCCAAAAGTGGCGGTCAATCTTGAATGCATTCTAGAAGGAAGCAATGTTAAGAGAGAGATCATTACGGTATTTAAAATATGAATGCTAAGAAAAAAATAGCGAGGGTGATAGGGAGAACTATAGTTCACAAAGTAATACACCCTACATCTTAATATAGGGCCAATATAGTGGTAGTCTAGACTACATCTTAATATAGGGCCGATATAGTGGTAGTCTAGCCTAAATCTTAATATAGGGCCGATATAGTGGTGGTCTAGCCTACATCTTAATATAGGGCCGATATAGTGGTAGTCTAAGCCTACATCTTAATATAGGGCCGATATGGTGGTAGCCTAGCCTACATCTTAATATAGGGATGCTCTAGTGGTAGCGTAGCCTACATCTTAATATATGGCCGATATAGTAGAAGCCTAGCCTACATCTTAATATAGGGCCGATATAGTTGTAGCCTAGCTTACATCTAAATGTAGGGCCGATATAGTGGTAGCCTAGCGTACATTTGAATATAGGGATGATATAGTATTAACCTAGCTCAGATCTTAATATAGGGCTGATATAGTGGTAGCCTAGCTTACATTTTAATATAGGGCCGATATAGTGGTAGCCTAGCTTACATTTTAATATAGGGCCGATATAGTTTAAGCCTAGCCTATAACTTAATATAGGGCAGATATAGTGGTAGCCTAGCTTACATTTTAATATAGGGCCGATATAGTTTAAGCCTAGCCTATAACTTAATATAGGGCAGATATAGTGGAAGCCTAGCCTACATTTTAATGTAGGGCCGATATAGTGGTAGCCTAGCTTACATTTTAATATAGGGCCGATATAGTTTAAGCCTAGCCTATAACTTAATATAGGGCAGATATAGTGGAAGCCTAGCCTACATTTTAATGTAGGGCCGATATAGTGGTAGCCTAGCCTACATCTTAATGAAGAATCGATATGGTGGTATCCTAGTCTTCATCTTAATATAGGTCCAAAATAGTGGTAGTATGGCCTAAATGTAGGGCCGATATAGTGGTAGCCTACATCTTAATGTAGGGCCGATATAGTGGTAGCCTAGCCTACATCGTAATGTAGGGCCGATATATTTGTAGCCTAGCCTACATCTAAATATAGGGCTGATATAGTGGTAGCCTAACCAACAAATTAATGTAGGGCCGATATAGTGGTAGCCTAGTCTACATCTAAATGTAGGGCCGATATGGTGGTAGCCTAGCTTACATTTTAATATAGGGCCGATATAGAGGTAGCTTAGCCTACATCTTAATATAGGTATGGTAGTGTTGTAGCCTAGCATACATTTTAATATATGGATGCTATAGTGGTAGACTAGCCTACATCTTAATATAGGGCCGATATAGTGGTAGCATAGCCTACATCTTAATATAGGGCTGATATAGTTGTAGCCTAGCCTACATCTTAATATAGGTCCGATATATGGGTAACCTAGCCTACATCTTAATATAGGTCCGATATAGTGGTAGCCTAGCCTACATCTTAATATAGGGCGATATAGTGGTAGCCTAGCCTACATCTTAATGTAGGGCAATATAGTGGAAGCCTAGCCTATAACTTAATATAGGGCCGATGTCGTGGAAGCCTAGCCTACATCTTAATATAGGGCCGATATAGTGGAAGACTAGCCTGCATCTTAATATAGGGTCGATATAGTGGAAGCCTAGCCTACATCGTAATATAGGGCCGATGTAATGGTAGCCTAGCCTCCATCTTAATATATGGCCGATATAGTGGAAGCCTAAACTACATCTTAATATAGGGCCGTTATGGTGGTAGCCTAGCCTACATCTTAATATAGGGGCGATATAGTGGTAGCCTAGGCTACATCTTAATATAGGGCCAATATAGTGGTAGCCTATATAGCCTACATCTTAATGAAGAACCGATATGATGGTATCCTAGTATTCATCTTAATATAGGGCCGAAATAGTGGTAGTATAGCTACATCTTAATGTACTGCGATATAGTGGAAGCCTAGCCTAAAATTTAATATAGGGCCGATATAGTGGAAGCCTAGCCTACATCTTAATATATGGCCGATATAGTAGAAGCCTAAATCTTAATATAGGGCCGATATAGTGGTAGCCTAGCCTCCATCTTAATATAGGGCCGATATAGTTGTAGCCTTGCCTACATTTTAATATAGGGCCGATATAGTGGCAGCCTAGCCTCCATCTTATTATAGGGCCGATATAGTTGTAGCCTAGCCAACATCTTAATAAAGGGCCGATATAGTGGTAGCCTAGCCTACATCTTAATATAGGGCCGATATAGTGGTAGCCAATCCTACATCTTAATTTAGGGCCGATATAGTGGTAGCCTAGCCTACATCTTAATATAGGGCCGATATAGTGGTAGCCTAGCCTACATCTTAATATAGGACCGATATAGTTGTAGCGTAGCCTACATCTTAATATAGGGCCGATATAGTGGTAGCCTAGCATACATCTTAAATATAGGGCTGATATAGTGGTAGCCTAGCGTCCATCTTAATATAGGGCCGATAAAGTGGTAGCCTAGACTACATATTAATATAGGGCCGATATAGTGGTAGAATAGCCTACATCTTAATATAGGGCCGATATAGTGGTAGCCTAGCCTACATCTTAATGAAGAACCGATATGGTGGTATCCTAGTCTTCATCTTAATATAGGGCAAAAATAGTGGTAGCATAGCCTACATCTTAATGTAGGGCGATATAGTGGAAGCCTAGCCTATAACTTAATATAGGGCCGATATCGTGGAAGCCTAGCCAGCATCTTAATATAGGGCCGATATAGTGAAAGGCTAGTCTACATCTTAATATAGGTATGATAGTGTGGTAGCCTATTATACATTTTAATATAGGGATGCTATAGTGGTAGCCTAACCTACATCTTAATATAGGGCCGATATAATGGTAGCCCAGCCTACATCTTAAAATAGGACCGATATAGTGGTAGCCTAGCCTACATCTTAATTTAGGGCCGATATAATGGTAGCCTAGCCTACATCTTAATATAGGGCCGATATAGTGGTAGCCTAGCCTACATCTTAATGAAGAACCGATATAGTGGTTTCCTAGTCTTCATCTTAATATAGGGCCAAAATATTGGTAGTATAGCCTTCATGTAGGGCCGATATAGTGGTAGCCTAGCCTACATCTTAATGTAAGGCCGATATAGTGGTAGCCTAGCCTACATCTTAATGTAGGGTCGATATAGTGGTAGCCTAGCCTAGATGTAAATGTAGGGCTGATATAATGGTAGCCTAGCCTACATCTAAATGTAGGGCTGATATAGTGGTTGCCTAGCCTACATCTTAATGTAGGGCCGAAATAGTAGTAGCCTAGCGTACATTTTAATATAGGGATGATATAGTGGTAACCTAACCTAAATCTTAATATAGGGCCGATATAGTGGTAGCCTAGCCCATATCTTAATATAGGGCCGATATAGTTGTAGCCTAGCCTAGATCTTAATGTAGAGACGATATAGTGGTAGCCTAGCCTACATCTTAATATAGGGCCGATATAGTGGTAGCCTAACCTACATCTTAATGTAGGGCCGATATAGTGGTAGCCTAGCCTACATCTTAATGTAGGGCCGATATGGTTGTAACCTAGCCTACATCTTAATATTGGGCCGATATAGTGGTAGCCTAGCCTAAATCTTATTATAGGTATGATATAGTAGTAGCCTAGCGTACATTTGAATATAGGGATGATATAGTGGTAACCTAACCTACATCTTAATATAGGGCCGATATAGTGGCAGCCTAGCCAAAATCTTAATATAGGGCCGATATAGTTGTAGCCTAGCCTAGATCTTAATGTCGAGACGATATAGTGGTAGCCTAGCCTACATATTAATATAGGGCCGATATAGTGGTAGCCTAACCTACATCTTAATGTAGGGCCGATATAGTGGTAGCCTAGCCTACATCTTAATGTAGGGCCGATATGGTTGTAGCTTAGCCTACATCTTAATATTGGGCCGATATAGTGGTAGCCTAGCCTACATCTTATAATAGGTATGATATAGTGGTAGCCTAGCATACATTTTTATATAGGGATGATATAGTGGTAGCCTAGCCTACATCTTAATGTAGGGCCGATATAGTGGTAGCATAGCCTACATCTTAATATAGCGCCGATATAGTAGTAGCCTAGTTTACATTTTATTATAAGTATGATATAGTGTTAGCCTAGCACACATCTTAATATAGGGCAGATATAGTGGTAGCCTAGCCTACTGTAGGGCCGATATAGTGGTAGCCTAGACTACATATTAATGTAGGGGCGATGTAGTGGTAGCCTAGCCTACATCTTAATGTAAGGCCGATATAGTTTAGCCTAGCCTACACCTTAATATAGGTATGATATAGTGGTAGCCTAGCATACATTTTAATATAGGGATGTTATAGTGGTAGCCTAGCCTACATCTTGATATGAGGAGTCCAATTGCAAACCCTGCTAAGTCAATTTTTTGAAAAAAATGAGTTAGTCCCCTTGGCTTATCTATGAAGTGCTATTTCACAATATTTTACTAGTTTTTAAAATCAAAACCCGCTAAGTTCGGTTATTTGGCTATTTAAAAACAGAGTGGCTATAGGTACCCGGATACCTATAGCACCAACTGGCTATTCGGATCCGGCTGGTCACGTGAGGGCTTTAGATATTCGGTTGGTCACGTGATAGTTATGACGGATACTTCCTGTTGGTTTGCATCTGAGAGCCATTGTTATCAATCCAGGAACGTGCCATTTTTTGAAGACTTTGTTATAGCGTTCAAGAAACACGAAGAGCATTTGACGTACAGCTAAAAGCAAGTAAGAATACGTTTATGTTTATAATTTTATTGTATTTTTAAATTCTATTTTAAATATAGTTCTATAATCATTAACATGACATCATTCAAGATCAAAGTTGCTTCTTCTTTTTTGGCGGCAAATCGGCTACCGATACTGTCTTATCTGTAATTGTAATGAAAAGTTTGGCTGCCGCTATTCGGACCCGGTATCAGAAGTGGATACTTCAATTTTAATTCACCGCAAAAAATTATTATTATTCACTATCCATAAAACACATGTTCTTTTGAATAAATAAAAATGGCTAAAAGCAATTCGGAGAGATCAACCCGCGGCCGCCATCTTGGTTATCATCGTGACCCACGAACTTATGTCCTAAATGTATCCCTAAACTAACTTGAACCCTAAATGTATCCCTAAACCTAACATGAACCCTAAAATGTATCCCTAAACCTAATCAATCTGAATTAGCCTAAACAGTTTTTAATTCAAAAATTATTATACATTATTTCACACTTCCAATAAAAATAAAACAATTGTTATTTTGAATAAAAACATACTTTAGGTACTTTGACACAAAATTTAAATATTGTCAGATTATCATGAATGATACATCATTTTAAAGGACTAGCTATAAGCTTTACAACAACACCAATTTCATCTTTCTATCTTTTATAGAAGTGGAGTTATGATTTTTTTTGGTGATTTTTTAAAACCCCCTTCTTTATCTTAGTATTTAACTAAAAAAAACGTGTGACCCACTTTCCAAATTTCTGCCTTATTTTGCCCAAAACTTTTGGATTTTAAAAGATAATGCTACCAAATTTTCAGGAGACATTCTCAATGCAATATACAACCCAATAAACAACAAAACTTTTACATAACATCAAGACTTTTATTTTTTTAAATATTTATTTGTGGGTATGTTCAGAAAAAAGTGAACAGAAAAATTGGGAAAATCATCATTTATACAGGAAAAAACGAAAAAATAACATGTTTATTGAATTTTAACTAATTTTATTATGCTTGTTTTACATTTTAAATCAATTATTATATTTATAAAAAGGTAAGTAGTCTTTTTTTATATATATAAATTGGAACGCATGTAATTATAAATAAAAATTACTCAAAATCATCTATGATGATGAGACTAATTTATTAAAAAATGTTATTTGATATATTAAATAATTGTCTATGTACTGCTTTTCTATGTTCTAATAAAAATATAATTACAACGATGATGTTGTTTGATTCTTGTTTATTAATTTGATGTATTTTAATAAAACTGTTATATATAGGCTTAACTAAAAAATATATTATTAGTAAGTGTGGTTGTTGATTGTCGTAGTACTAGTAATAGAATTATGATTATGAAAAATTAAGCTTAGGCAGGATTATAATAACAGTTGTTTATAATTATAACTGATATATCGGCCTAATTTTAGTAATATTCTCTGAAATAATTATTAAGAGAAAAACGATTATTATTATTGACATTACTATTATAACACTATTAAATTTAAATATTGATTCAATAATTATGAAGAACGATAAACTGTCTACCGGTACCGTACACAATTTTTAACGTAATAAATAAAACTTAAAACCAACCCTTGGTTACTACATAATTAAACTTTGGTTATAATCTTTTCTTAAAATTATTCATTTTAAACGTCTTATCATTATTTAGCTGTTTAAGGATTTAACATTAACGAATCACAGTGATAGCAGCCATTTCCGGCTTCTTGATCAAAATAAAAAAATGACAATTTTGTACCCCCACTCCTTCGTGGGATGCATAACTTTTTATAGACAAAGTCAAGATAATAACTCAAATAATGAAAAAACTCTTAAAATGAATGTAGATTGGGTATCACTAAACCTTATTTTGGTTGCTTAACTAGTAAAAAAGTATTTTATACGATTTATATACTAACCGAGTCATTATAATAATACTGTCCGGGATACACAAAAAATCTAGTGGCATAAATCAATATATCACCGGAACACAAAAACTGATACGTCACTGATGAGGAAAGCATTATTTAATAAACAAAGGCTACGTAGTATGCAATTTTCAACACGTTGATGCCACATGTCCACATGAATACACATATACAAATCTAGCATATGTCTGTGTGTGCCATTGTGGCGCTTGTTTCTCTCTTTTGCAGATTTCTACAAACCTTCAAATTCAATGCTTTGGGTATTGGCTATTGGCACCTGAGTTTGGATCCAAAAACTTAACAGATTGAATGACCGTTTGATGAGTCAATCCCGGAGTGGTGGTAATTGCATTATATACTCTCCATTGATCAGATATGACTGTTGTGCCCAGCAGGATGTGTTCTGTAATTATCTGCATAAGTGTGATGTGCAGCTGCTGATCTATCTTGTACACAAAACATGAAACACTCTAATCTCCTAAAAAATGCCTCCAAAGACCCATTGTTGTGGCAAAACTCGCCAGACATGATTTTTCCTGCATGTAAACAGACTCGTCGATTTCGACTGAGAGTAAACATGACTTACCGGTGTAAATTATTAAATTATGTGAATTTTTTGATGGATGAAGCATGAATGTATCCTAACACATGTGTTTTGGGAAATAAGGCCCATGGAGGCCCTTGAGGCACCCCTGGCACAGAGTTCTACTCCTTTTCCTGCCCTCAGGGTACTTTTTGGTTGCTTTCCCACTTTAGACAGAGCGGTCCTTTTCACCATTGTGCATCCAAATATGGTTTATTTGAGCTGGGTGTTACTGAGAAAGTTGTCTGCATACTTATTAGTTATTATTATTATTCTCTCTCACAAACATTTTAATGATATATTGTGTAAAAATTAGCATAAGTACTCAAATGGGGTGCTTATCCCATGAGGCATATTTAAAGGCTCTATTTTTTTCTAAAAATTCATAGGGATCATCTCTATCCAATTCAGAACCACTAATCCTAATCCAAGGATTCACAACATTATCATAAACATCATTTTGATTGTCTTCATTACTTTCCTGATTGTTTTCGTCAGTGTCAGATTCACTGCTAGTCAGCGAGAGATCAAGAGGGTTACGTCCCAAGAGGGTTAACGAAAAAGCTTTTGTCTTTTCAATTTTGCTCTAAGCCACATTCTTTGTGCACTGTAAAATAGCACTTTTTAAACAATCTAATCCATTTTTGAAACCTTATACTTATACAAGAAGACATACCTCATTAACTTCACTTGACTTTATCAAAACAATATTTAATTGATACAGCATAGACGCTGCACAAAACCAACTGCTACTTTAATAAGTACAGAGTACCAAGTAGGTTGGAGAAGTAGTGAAAAATACCAACTTAATTATAATTGGCTTTTATTAAGTCCATTAATTTTTTAACACTTCAGGTTGTAGCAGGACACAGTCTGGGAGCCTCTGTCCTAGTCAATTACATGCCATAATAAACACATATCTTTACATTTTCTCTTAACACCTAGCATCATCCTAATCCTCCTTCCAATAATAAATATTAGTATCTTGATCCCTTGAATGCACTTTATATAAAGATAAAAAATATCAAAAGACTGTATTGGAATGGTTAGTTTCACTGATTAGGTTAGGGTAAAGTTTTGCACATTCCTAATTTAGTTTAAATTAGATACAAATCCCTAAAAAATCTAAATTTTCTTCTGACATATAGAGTGCATTTTTGCTGTAAAAGAAATAATAAAAAAAATGCAAAAGAGCTATTTAGATTGATTACTAGTAGTAATAATCAAGAGTTACATCTTGCAGTTTAGAATTATATTACTATTGATCTGTGACAAAAAATCTTTAAATTTTTAAAGGTTCACTACTGTAATGTAGTTGTAGTTAAAATCTTGCGCTGAGCTTGACGTGACCATTTTGAAGGTTTTCTTTTGTTCATTTAACACCACCTCCCTAATTCCAATAGTGGTTGGACTTTAACTATTTAACAGATTAAATAAACAAAGCTATTCAACTTTCTCTTAGAGAACCAGGAATTTTTTGTTGAAACACCCATACAAACATGGCTGGTGTAAAAGTATTGATTACATCAAGTGTGTGATTAATTTTTTTGGTACTTTTTATGATGGTAACTTTCAGGTTAAAATTGTTCATAGGATATTGTCTTCATATTAATGCAAGCTTGCGCTCTAATATAATAAAGTTTCTGTCTTCTACTAATTAATGTATTATTTTACTTCCAGGTTAAAGTTGTTGTTTTCACAGAGATCACTTGAAGACCCCCATCACTGCCAGAATTCACAGCTGCTCTTATGATGAATGTGCAGGAGGAATCATGACATGCCAGGACAATGACTGGTCAACATTTTACTTCAGGTAAATACAGTCCTTTTTATTCTATTTATTTTTCATTACCCATGCCACTAATTTAAAAAAAAAATTTTTGGTTTTATTTTTTTACATTTTAACTTGATGCTTGATTTATCACACTGGGTAATAATCTTGAGGTAACTTGCCATTATTGGGATCTTGGAAATTTATTCCCAATGGATCATAAGCCGACCACAATCTTAGTTTTGGCCAGGAAAACCCTGAAAAGTGTGTAATCTGCTTATTAGTGTACTCTTTCAGTTTTGGCTGGGAAATTATTTTAAAGGTTTTCATCGAAACCTTAAAAATAATTGCTTATTAAAAAGACTTAAAACTATTAAACATTCAGTATTATGTATAACAGCGACTCACTTCACTTTTCTACATATATATACCGTAACCACACTGAACAGAATCAGTCATATGCTCACACACAGACACAATCTTATTGTTTTCTATAATAGAATCAATGTACCTGGTGAAAACCTCCTGTGACCGACTCAAAAGCCCACTTATACCATTGAAATATTTTTTGTGTAAATAGGTCTTTGAATAGGGATCTACAGTACATGCTGAATTTTGATTTATAGCCATGTCTAGACTTAATTATGTGTTGATCATTCTTAAACATCATCCAAAAATTCAAATTAAATAATTATAATAATAAGTATGCCGCTAAATGGGAGAAATAGAGATAGATAAACAGATCAATTTGTTAATGCTGATCATTAGTAGGGCCCTGGCCTGTTTCACCACATCCTTCCATTCAGACATCATCATCATAGGTGCTACAGCCCGTCATAGGGGTCTGGTCTGCTCGTCTGCTCTACATCATCCTCCCTTTTTAGCTGATCCATGACTTTACCCCTTCCAGGTGATTTTAGTCCTTTACAACTCAATCCATATCAGTCTTGGTCGACGGATGAGCCGTTAACCCCTAGGCTTCTGTCTGTAGATCACTTTTGCTGCTCTACAATCTAATATCCTCTCAAGGTTTCTTGCCCAAAGCAGCCTGCACCTTTAAATTGCAGCAACTACGGATGGTTCCGGTACTGAAAATGTTCATTAGGAAATTGCATCAGCGGGCTGTCGAGCTAGTACATTAGCTCTTTATGCCCTCCCCAAAGCACACACACCCTCACTCCCCAAGCCTGAGTTATCGGGCTGGGAAGCGGAACGTTGGAGATTTCCCTTTGCCAGGACAGCCCCAGCCCGCACTCACTCCATTGAGTACCAGTGGAGGTCACCCCAGCACAAGGACATCCGGTAGGCCGTTGACGCTTCTCTCACAGCATCAGGAGTCGGGATGGTGTATTTACATCCTAAAATCTTACCCTGCCCATCCCTGGGAACGCCTGACGCCGTTGGATACAGATTTCTACAGTGGGTTTCTACCTTGAAACTAATTTACGAAGCAGCTGGGACGAAACGGTTGCCTAGGTACAACTACTTTAACTGCTATGTAAATAGAACCATTGTCATGAGTTGCCACTACCCACCTCATGCTTCGTATCCTTAAAGGGCAACATGTAATCATGCTCCCTACCCTGTTTCTGCCGTTTTATTTCCAGACGCAGATTTTCCACAGCTGGTAGCCCTTTAAGTGCTTCCATTTTCGGCAGATACTATGCACGCTCTTTGTCTGCCAGCACAGGCTCACGCAATAATGGTGGTTTTGGTCCCAGTCTAGCGCTAGGGGGCAGCACCTCTTTAGCCAGCAAGCCACTACAAACTTGTCAACCAGAGCCCCAGGGGATATATATACCCATCCATCATTATCTAACACTGGACTGTATATTTTTCTGAGGATTTTCCAGGTATTGAACAGGTTCTCTTCTTTTGTCTGGCTGTTTTGCATTACCACTGGTCTTATGATAATAGAAGTTGTGTATAGGGCCATCATAGTTTTCCTTGAGAGATTTCTGCTTCCTAGTTGTAGCTCGTGTAGGCCGAAATAAGAAGAATGGCCTGCTTTTATCCTTTCTTTCATCTCTGTCATTATTTCATCTGTCTCTCTCGCTCACTCACTCTCTCTCTGGTGTGCTTGTTTACTTTGATTTTGTCACCTGTGTGTCTGATACGTGACATTAACATACACTTTGTATTCGCTTCATTTACCTTTAGAGGTAACTCTTCTAATTCATGGAATGCTTAAATTATATCAATGCTGCTTCTCCCCGGTAAAGCTATGTTGTCTGCATATGCCAGGTACTGCACTGGTTGGGCTTTTTAAAGTTGGTTGGTGTCCTGATGGTTGAGATTCTGATACGTTGTTTGTGATAGTTCATCCTGTGCTCACGTTTGTTTCTCTGGAAGTTGTTTGTGATAGTTCATTTGGTGCGCACATGCATGTTTCTCATAACGCTTTCTAAAGGGATGTTAAATAGGATACATGCCAGTGAGTTTCCTTGACTCAGTGGCCCTGATTAATATGAAAGTTCCTCAAGTACTCTTCCTGTACTTTGATTCTTTTTTGGAGGTAGTCATCGTCATGTATAAACCAGGTACGTTTGTTAGAAATATCAGAAGTTTCTATAGTTACTCCAAGTTTCTATAGTTAGAAACTCCAAGTTTCTATAGTTAGAAACTCCAAGTTTCTATAGTTAGAAACTCCAAGTTTCTATAGTTAGAAACTCCAAGTTTCTATAGTTAGAAACTCCAAGTTTCTATAGTTAGAAACTCCAAGTTTCTATAGTTAGAAACTCCAAGTTTCTATAGTTAGAAACTCCAAGTTTCTAGGAGTTTCTATAGTTAGAAACTCCAAGTTTCTATAGTTAGAAACTCCAAGTTTCTATAGTGCACTTTGCAGATATTTCCTGTCTAAGCTGTTGTGTAGTCCACATATGGTTGGTGTATGGGGATGATGTATTCTTAGCATTTCTTCTGGAGACATCTGGTGGTCAAAATATGATCTGTGGTGGGTCTATTCTGTCTGAATTCAAATTGATTGTCAGCTAGAATATGTTCAGTAAACCTTTTCAGTTTTTTTGCTATTAATTTGTTGATGATTTTGTAGGTTACATTAATTAGGAAGATTTTGTAATTTGAGCATTCCAGTTTAGATCCTCTCATGTGAATTGAGCGCAGTACCCCTTTTTATTTGGCATTTCTCTTCTTCCTGCCAAATTCTTGATATGAAGCTCTATATTTGTCTATGCAGTTCATTTTCACTTAGTTTTATAAGTTCCACAGTGATAAGGTCGGTTCCTGGGGCTTTACTATTTTTCATGGTAAAGATCACGCTTTTTGTTTCATAGTTGGTTGGCTGCCCAAAGGGTACAGTTCTTGTGGTAGTTTGTAATCCTCATTGGCTCCACCATAAAAGCCATATAGCATCCCTTCAAATTGTTGTGCCCATCTAGTACCTTTTCTGTGATCAGTTCCTTATCTATAATGCTGATCACTGATAGGATTCCTAATAAATGCTGCTAGTTGTGCTGTATGCATGAATAAACAAATCCATGTCTTAATTGAAAGCTATTTTATTTTATAAAAAAAAAATTTGATTATTAAAACATTTTTATCGTCCCTTATTAGTATAGGCTATATTTTAGAATGAAAACCTAAAAACATGTTAAAGCTTAGACAGTAGTGATTTGAAGAAGTTGTTTACCGTTTGTCCTGGTCGTCACTGTCCATCATATAAATTTGCCTTTGTAAAACATATAACACGGTATAGCTTAAATTTCTTTTAAAACTTTTTCACAGCGCTCCCATGTATTTCCAAAAATCTTGTTTAATCGGGGGGGGGTTAGCAAGCCTTAGTAAACAACACGACTATATTTTTTTAATTTTCTGAAAAGGGGATGCAGCGTAACAATGCATCTTTTTTTTCAGGTTTGCGCAGTTCCTTTTACCTAACCTGATTGCTACCATTTTTAATATTTTTTTGCTTGTCTCGCTCTCTCTAATCTTCAAACTGCACCAAGTTGGGTGTCACCTTGTCATGTGTATGCATAATGTGGGGTGTGTACATAAGGTGGGTTGTACGCCCCACATTGGAAAACTATTCCATTAACTAAAGAGATGTTGTAGAATAGATTAATTATGTAAACCTACAATATTATAATTCATCATAAAATCACCTTTCTCTTCCAACTTATAAAATTAGTGTAAATCAGTAAATCATTTGTTCCAACGCAAGTGAATAAAAAGCACAAAATTATATAGTATGTCATTCAACACGCCTCCTCAGGAATAATCATTCATTTTGAGCATCTTCTAAATCTTAATTTACTGTAGTTACTGCAGTTATTAACTCTCAAAAAACAGCAGATTTTTCAATTTGTTGATATTACAACTAACTATCAAAGTGTCTCATAGGTGTAATTTTGTAGCTAAAGGTAATTGCATGCTCTTATATTGATATTAGGTGATGCTCTTTAATTGATATTAGGTGTTTGTTCAAAATATACTTTCCAAAATTTATTTATTATTATTTTTAGGCAAAACAAAACATTTTGGAGTCGACAAAAATCATAGCATCACAGATTTACAAAGAAGGGGAAAAAAATTGTTTCCAATTATATTAGTTAAATTTATATTTTATTACCATATAGTCAATACTACTACTAATACTACAACAAATATTCATTTTTCAAAAGAATATACTCACTTTGTGGACAATGTATCAATCAAGGAAATAATGTCACAAAAAGTCACAATTATGATTTAAAGTAAAATAATTTTCAAACATAAGCATGTAATTATCACTTAAAAAATTATTATTAAGAATTAAATAAAAATAAAAGCTAAGAAAAAAGGTACATTTTTATTTTTTATTTTATATTGGGGATATTGATCAGATTATCTAATCAGTCATCCAGATGATGCATATACATTCTTGAAAACAATTTCTTTCTTTATTAAAACATAAAAATGTTTCACAAACAAAGGATCTGATCCTTTTACCCTTGTTTTGGAAATGCAATTTAAATTTTGTTTGTTATTGTCATGTTGCAGCGCACATGTAAAAATGTCAGACTTTACGGTACATCGTCAAAGATAAGATTCTGTTATTGATCCAAACAAATGGAAATGTTTTATGATTGCATTGTACAATTTCAGCACATATAAAAAACAATTTGAACACAAGACATTTGTAATAACAAATTAAGATTTGTGACTTAAGAGGGAGCACGCTGGTAAATTCGTACAGATTAGGGAACAAAATAATTTTTGTATTTTTCAGTCCTTGTCGTGATGGAAAGAATTCATACCGAACGGGCCAATCCTAAGTATCTGTGATGAAGAGGGTGGGTTTTATCATCCAAAATGTGTTTGATTTTACAAAACATCTTTCTTCAAATAGTTCTTCCAGTGAAAGATCTTTAGTTTGTGTTATGTTCCTAGCTTTCTTGATAAGTTCGTTTATGTGGTGTTTAATATCAGACGTTGAATTCCCACACCAGCAGGTAATACTGAAATTGAGCAGGCTTCCAATTGTTAAACTTTAGAATAAGTTTACGCCAAAATTGTACAGTTTTTTGAGGAAGGTGAGTCTTTTTGAATATACAGCATTTGGCCGTGCTCCTGCCATGTTAGCTTATTATTAATGATGACACCTAAGTACTTATATGCATCTACTTTCTCTCCACTTTGATTTTTTATGTCGAGATCTGTAATCTGGTGTTCCTCCCTCTTGAACTCAACAACCTTTCCTTTGTTTTTGAGACATTCAGCAGGAGAAAATTTTCATCGCACCAATTGATAAAGCTTGTTACTAAGTTGCGGTATAAGCCTTCTCCTTCAGATAGTAAGCCAATGATGGTGGCATCATCAGTTCTTTTTATTTTGCATTAAGAAACTTGAGAGTCTCCCAATTTTGCACAGCTTGTCTCCGTCATATTTGATCAAGTAAGGATTCCCTGGACCACAGTCTTGTAAAATAAGTACTTAAATAAGTACTGTATTCTTAATAAATCCTCTTAGTGGATAAAACTCTTCAATGAATCTATACCAATTTTATAAAACAAAGTTTCTTTGGTTCATTGTCCTGCACATTGCATACTAACAAATATATGCAACCCAATTTGCAGTAAATTAGAGTTTGAAAAAGTCGATTTGCTTTTGAAATCTCCTTATATCTCTCTTGTTTAAACATTCATTAGTAAGCAGTATGCTTTTTATGTCTGGTCTAAATGCACAAATCCACTTTGAGTCCCACAGTCATTGTCATCATAATCATANCTTGTTTAAACATTCATTAGTAAGCAGTATGCTTTTTATGTCTGGTCTAAATGCACAAATCCACTTTGAGTCCCACAGTCATTGTCATCATAATCATACTCATCGACATCTGCCCATCATAGATGCTGTCAAAATATATTTAAATTTAATTAATTTAGCTCAAACACAAAATTTACAATCTAAATAAAATAGAAAACAATCTGCCTCAATTACTTTTACTTCAACTCTGGGAACTCAGCTGATTGTCTACAAAATAATATCCATGAATACAGCATTGTTTACATTTGACATTTGGGCTAACTGAAAAATAATAATATAACAATAATTTTATAAATACAAATTAGTTTAAGTTAAAACAAATAAATAATGCTTTCTATTTTCTATAACCATTTACGAATTGTATACTACCATGAAGAAAGCTGATAATAGGGATAAGAAGTAGATATCACAGTATTGAGTAGAGATGAAAAATCTTAACAAAACTTATTTACTGTTATGAAAAGGGTTTGGAAATGTTGGGGGGGGGGGGGGCATTTAATTAATGTTAGATGGGACACTTTTTCAAGGTCACTACACTTTACTGAGACCTTACCATGCCTCAAATTTGAAGTACCAGATACTTTTTTAATGCTTTTTCTAAAAGGGAATATGGGAGGTGGTGATATGAAACCTTTTTGGGTGTTCAGATGGGGAGTGGGGCAAAAATGGTTGTGAAGAACTGCTGTAAGTGCTGGGGGATGTACAATATCTTAACAATAATTATAATCATTGGTCAAAACTAACAGCGCTCCTTAGCTTAAAGTTTAACTTTATTTGAATAAGTTTGAGAACCACTGTGCTAGTGTGTTAAATGTGAAGTAAATTTTGATGGGTGAAAAGAGTTCGATATGATACTAATCAGAGGCGTAGTGAGGATGTTTGGCGCCCAGGGGCAAGGTTCATTGTAAAGCGCCCCCTTTTCTTTTTCTCAAACTCGTTATTTTTATAAATAAAATAATTTCAAAGCACATTTTGGCGCCCCGGGGCATCTGCACCCCCCCCCCCCTCCCTGATACTTCCTTTATCGTGAGCTGTAATCATTCTTCAACAGGAATGAATGTTCAAGAGCAATCACAAGATGAATAGTCGAGAGAAACCGCACCTCAACGAGACATGTTCTAATGATCTTCAATCTCGTAGAAATCAATCCATTAAATGACAACTTTGGACAATAAGGTATGTGAAATTTTACTATGAAATGAATGAGCGTGATAAGTTGGGCCACCTGGGTATGGCAAATAGTAAATGTATAGGAAATGTTCAACATTAATACAGCAAAATATATGGAAAAAAATACCTTTACCAGCATAACAATTGGTCGACTATACTACTTTAGTGAAAACTTGGGCTTAAATAATAATTTCTATTGCTCATTTTATATTTACTATTTTTGTTTAAGATTTTATTAAATATAATGAAACGAACAATAGTCATTGTTATCTGTATTTATCAAATTAAAAGATGAATCAAATTTCATAGTCATTATAAAAAAATATAATTATTTAGAGCAGTGGTTCTCAACCTCTCTAATGCCGTGACCCCTTTATAAAGTTCCTTATGTTGTGGCGACCCCCAACCATAAAATTATTTTCATTGTTACTTCATAACTGTTATGATTCGTAATGTAAATGTCTGATATGCAGAATTCATTTTCATTGTTACAAATTGAACATAATTTAAGCATTAATCACAAAAAAAACAATATATTGTGAAATATTAATTTCTGATTACTAAGAAATGAAATTTTGTCTTGAAACATGGTGTAGCATGGGTAACAGTGTTAATTTAACAACAGTAAACTACTTTGCTACATTTTGCGACAGTATGCTAAAAGCCAACATCAGTGCCAAGGTTTAGATTGTTTCTTTCTTACCTGATCAGAAATGCTCAGAACAGTCTTTGCACGAGCACAAC
>CAXITT010000738.1:351900-373654 GCA_964033795.1 Lymnaea stagnalis | reverse complement strand
TCATTAAGCCATTACATTTTAAGTCATTAAGTCATTACATTTTAAGTCATTAAATCATTACATTCAAAGTCATTGACAATTAAAGTCATTGCATTTTAAGTAATGAAGTCATTAAATTTTAAGTCATGAAGTAATTACATTTTAAGTCATTAAAATTTTAAGTCATTAAGTAATTACATTTTAAGTCATTAAATCATTACATTCAAAGTCATTGACAATTAAAGTCATTAAATTTTAAGTCATTAAGTCATTACATTTTAAGTCATTAAATCATTACATTTTAAGTCATTAAGTCATTAAATTTTAAGTCATTAAGTCATTACATTTTAAGTAATTAAATTTTAAGTCATTAAGTCATTACATTTTAAATCATTAAATTTTAAGTCAATAAGTCATTACATTTTAAATCATTAAATCATTACATTTTAAGTCATTAAGCCATTACATTTTAAGTCATTAAGTCATTACATTTTAAGTCATTAAATCATTACATTTTAAGTCATTACATCATTACATTTTAAGTCATTAAGTCATTACATTTAAGTTATTAAGTCATTACATTTTAAGTCGTTAAATATTAAGTCATTACATTTTAAGTCAATAAGTCATTACATTATAAGTCATTAAATCATTACATTTTATGTCATTAAGTCATTACATTTTAAGTCATTAAGTCATTACATTTCAAGTCATTAAGTCATTACATTTTAAGTCTTTAAATTTTAAGTCATTACATTTTAAGTCATTAAGTCATTACATTTTAAGTCAATAAGTCATTACATTATAAGTCATTAAATCATTACATTTTATGTCATTAAGCCATTACATTTTAAGTCATTAAGTCATTAAATTTTAAGTCATTACATTTTAAGTCATGAAGTCATTAAATTTTAAGTCATTAAGTAATTACATTATAAGTCATTAAATCATTACATTTTAAGTCATTACATCATTACATTTTAAGTCATTAGGTCATTACATTTTAAGTCATTAAGTCATTACATTTTAAGTCATTAAGTCATTACATTTTAAGTCATTAAGTCATTACATTTTAAGTCATTAAGTCATTACATTTTAAGTCATTAAGTCATTACATTTTAAGTCATTAAGTCATTACATTTTAAGTCATTAAGTCATTACATTTTAAGTCATTAAGTCATTACATTTTAAGTCATTAAGTCATTACATTTTAAGTCATTAAGTCATTACATTTTAAGTCATTAAGTCATTACATTTTAAGTCATTAAGTCATTACATTTTAAGTCATTAAGTCATTACATTTTAAGTCATTAAGTCATTACATTTTAAGTCATTAAGTCATTACATTTTAAGTCATTAAGTCATTACATTTTAAGTCATTAAGTCATTACATTTTAAGTCATTAAGTCATTACATTTTAAGTCATTAAGTCATTACATTTTAAGTCATTAAGTCATTACATTTTAAGTCATTAAGTCATTACATTTTAAGTCATTAAGTCATTACATTTTAAGTCATTAAGTCATTACATTTTAAGTCATTAAGTCATTACATTTTAAGTCATTAAGTCATTACATTTTAAGTCATTAAGTCATTACATTTTAAGTCATTAAGTCATTACATTTTAAGTCATTAAGTCATTACATTTTAAGTCATTAAGTCATTACATTTTAAGTCATTAAGTCATTACATTTTAAGTCATTAAGTCATTACATTTTAAGTCATTAAGTCATTACATTTTAAGTCATTAAGTCATTACATTTTAAGTCATTAAGTCATTACATTTTAAGTCATTAAGTCATTACATTTTAAGTCATTAAGTCATTACATTTTAAGTCATTAAGTCATTACATTTTAAGTCATTAAGTCATTACATTTTAAGTCATTAAGTCATTACATTTTAAGTCATTAAGTCATTACATTTTAAGTCATTAAGTCATTACATTTTAAGTCATTAAGTCATTACATTTTAAGTCATTAAGTCATTACATTTTAAGTCATTAAGTCATTACATTTTAAGTCATTAAGTCATTACATTTTAAGTCATTAAGTCATTACATTTTAAGTCATTAAGTCATTACATTTTAAGTCATTAAGTCATTACATTTTAAGTCATTAAGTCATTACATTTTAAGTCATTAAGTCATTACATTTTAAGTCATTAAGTCATTACATTTTAAGTCATTAAGTCATTACATTTTAAGTCATTAAGTCATTACATTTTAAGTCATTAAGTCATTACATTTTAAGTCATTAAGTCATTACATTTTAAGTCATTAAGTCATTACATTTTAAGTCATTAAGTCATTACATTTTAAGTCATTAAGTCATTACATTTTAAGTCATTAAGTCATTACATTTTAAGTCATTAAGTCATTACATTTTAAGTCATTAAGTCATTACATTTTAAGTCATTAAGTCATTACATTTTAAGTCATTAAGTCATTACATTTTAAGTCATTAAGTCATTACATTTTAAGTCATTAAGTCATTACATTTTAAGTCATTAAGTCATTACATTTTAAGTCATTAAGTCATTACATTTTAAGTCATTAAGTCATTACATTTTAAGTCATTAAGTCATTACATTTTAAGTCATTAAGTCATTACATTTTAAGTCATTAAGTCATTACATTTTAAGTCATTAAGTCATTACATTTTAAGTCATTAAGTCATTACATTTTAAGTCATTAAGTCATTACATTTTAAGTCATTAAGTCATTACATTTTAAGTCATTAAGTCATTACATTTTAAGTCATTAAGTCATTACATTTTAAGTCATTAAGTCATTATATTTTAAGTCATTACATCATTACATTTTAAGTCATTAAGTGATTAAATTTTAAGTCATTAAGTCATTACATTTTAAGTCATTAAGTCATTACATTTTAAGTCATTAAGCCATTACATTTTAAGTCATTAAGTCATTACATTTTAAGTCATTAAATCATTACATTCAAAGTCATTGACAATTAAAGTCATTAAATTTTAAGTCAATAAGTCATTACATTTTAAGTCATTAAATCATTAAATTTTAAGTCATTAAGCCATTACATTTTAAGTCATTACATTTTAAGTCATTAAGTCATAACATTTTAAGTCATTCAGTCATTACATTTTAAGTCATTACATTTTAAGTCATTAAATTTTAAGTCAATAAGTCATTACATTTTAAGTCATTAAATCATTAAATTTTAAGTCATTAAGTCATTATATTTTAAGTCATTACATCATTACATTTTAAGACATTAAGTCATTACATTTTAAGTCATTAAGTCATTACATTTCAAGTCATTAAGTCATTACATTTTAAAACTTTAAATTTTAAGTCATTACATTTTAAGTCATTAAGTCATTACATTTTAAGTCAATAAGTCATTACATTATAAGTCATTAAATCATTACATTTTATGTCATTAAGCCATTACATTTTAAGTCATTAAGTCATTACATTTTAAGTCATTACATTCAAAGTCATTGACAATTAAATTCATTGCATTTTAAGTCATGAAGTCATTAAATTTTAAGTCAATAAATTTTAAGTCATTAAGTCATTACATTTTAAGTCATTACATTTTAAGTCATGAAGTCATTAAATTTTAAGTCATTAAGTAATTACATTATAAGTCATTAAATCATTACATTTTAAGTCATTACATCATTACATTTTAAGTCATTAGGTCATTACATTTTAAGTCATTAAGTCATTACATTTTAAGTCATTAAATCTTAAGTCAATAAGTCATTACATTATAAGTCATTAAATCATTACATTTTATGTCATTAAGCCATTACATTTTAAGTCATTAAGTCATTACATTTTAAGTCAATAAGTCATTACATTATAAGTCATTAAATCATTACATTTTATGTCATTAAGCCATTACATTTTAAGTCATTAAGTCATTACATTTTAAGTCATTACATTTAAAGTCATTGACAATTAAAGTCATTGCATTTTAAGTCATGAAGTCATTTAATTTTAAGTCATTAAGTAATTACATTTTAATTCATTACATCATTACATTTTAAGTCATTAAGTCATTACATTTTAAGTCATTACATTTTAAGTCATTAAGTCATTACATTTAAAGTCATTAAGTCATTAAATTTTAAGTCATTAAGTCATTAAATTTTAAGTCATTAAGTCATTAAATTTTAAGTCATTAAGTTATTACATTTTAAGTCATTGGGTCATTACATTTTAAGTCATTAAATTTAAAGTCATTAAGTCATTACATTTTAGTCATTAAATTTTAAGTCAATAAGTCATTACATTTTAAATCATTAAATCATTACATTTTAAGTCATTAAGCCATTACATTTTAAGTCATTAAGTCATTACATTTTAAGTCATTAAGTCATAACATTCAAAGTCATTGACAATTAAATTCATTGCATTTTAAGTCATGAAGTCATTAAATTTTAAGTCAATAAATTTTAAGTCATTAAGTCATTACATTTTAAGTCATTACATTTTAAGTCATGAAGTCATTAAATTTTAAGTCATTAAGTAATTACATTATAAGTCATTAAATCATTACATTTTAAGTCATTACATCATTACATTTTAAGTCATTAGGTCATTATTTTAAGTCATTACATTTTAAGTCATGAAGTCATTAAATTTTAAGTCATTAAGTAATTACATTATAAGTCATTAAATCATTACATTTTAAGTCATTACATCATTACATTTTAAGTCATTAGGTCATTACATTTTAAGTCATTAAGTCATTACATTTTAAGTCATTAAGTCATTGCATTTTAAGTCATTAAGTCATTACATTTTAAGTCATTAAATATTAAGTCATTACATTTTAAGTCATTAAGTCATTACATTTTAAGTCATTAAGTCATTACATTTTAAGTCATTAAGTCATTACATTTTAAGTCATTAGGTCATTACATTTTAAGTCATTAAGTCATTACATTTTAAGTCATTAAATTTTAAGTCAATAAGTCATTACATTTTAAGTTATTAAATCATTACATTTTAAGTCATTAAGCCATTACATTTAAAGTCATTAAGTCATTACATTTTAAGTCATTAAGTCATTACATTCAAAGTCATTGACAATTAAAGTCATTGCATTTTAAGTCATTAAATTTTAAGTCATTAAGTCATTACATTTTAAGTCATTACATTTTAAGTCATTAAGTCATTACATCATTACATTTTAAGTCATTAAGTGATTAAATTTTAAGTCATTAAGTCATTACATTTTAAGTCATTAAGTCATTACATTTTAAGTCATTAAGCCATTACATTTTAAGTCATTAAGTCATTATATTTTAAGTCATTACATCATTACATTTTAAGACATTAAGTCATTACATTTTAAGTCATTAAGTCATTACATTTCAAGTCATTAAGTCATTACATTTTAAGTCTTTAAATTTTAAATCATTAAGTCATTACATTTTAAGTCATTAAGTCATTACATTTTAAGTCATTAAGTCATTACATTTTAAGTCATTAAGTCATTACATTTTAAGTCATTAAGTCATTACATTTTAAGTCATTAAGTCATTACATTTTAAGTCATTAAGTCATTACATTTTAAGTCATTAAGTCATTACATTTTAAGTCATTAAGTCATTACATTTTAAGTCATTAAGTCATTACATTTTAAGTCATTAAGTCATTACATTTTAAGTCATTAAGTCATTACATTTTAAGTCATTAAGTCATTACATTTTAAGTCATTAAGTCATTACATTTTAAGTCATTAAGTCATTACATTTTAAGTCATTAAGTCATTACATTTTAAGTCATTAAGTCATTACATTTTAAGTCATTAAGTCATTACATTTTAAGTCATTAAGTCATTACATTTTAAGTCATTAAGTCATTACATTTTAAGTCATTAAGTCATTACATTTTAAGTCATTAAGTCATTACATTTTAAGTCATTAAGTCATTACATTTTAAGTCATTAAGTCATTACATTTTAAGTCATTAAGTCATTACATTTTAAGTCATTAAGTCATTACATTTTAAGTCATTAAGTCATTACATTTTAAGTCATTAAGTCATTACATTTTAAGTCATTAAGTCATTACATTTTAAGTCATTAAGTCATTACATTTTAAGTCATTAAGTCATTACATTTTAAGTCATTAAGTCATTACATTTTAAGTCATTAAGTCATTACATTTTAAGTCATTAAGTCATTACATTTTAAGTCATTAAGTCATTACATTTTAAGTCATTAAGTCATTACATTTTAAGTCATTAAGTCATTACATTTTAAGTCATTAAGTCATTACATTTTAAGTCATTAAGTCATTACATTTTAAGTCATTAAATCATTACATTTTAAGTCATTAAGTCATTAAATTTTAAGTCATTAAGTCATTACATTTTAAGTAATTAAATTTTAAGTCATTAAGTCATTACATTTTAAATCATTAAATTTTAAGTCAATAAGTCATTACATTTTAAATCATTAAATCATTACATTTTAAGTCATTAAGCCATTACATTTTAAGTCATTAAGTCATTACATTTTAAGTCATTAAATCATTACATTTTAAGTCATTACATCATTACATTTTAAGTCATTAAGTCATTACATTTTAAGTTATTAAGTCATTACATTTTAAGTCGTTAAATATTAAGTCATTACATTTTAAGTCATTAAGTCATTACATTTTAAGTCATTAAGTCATTACATTTTAAGTCATTAGGTCATTACATTTTAAGTCATTAAGTCATTACATTTTAAGTCATTAAATTTTAAGTCAATAAGTCATTACATTGTAAGTCATTAAATCATTACATTTTAAGTCATTAAGCCATTACATTTAAAGTCATTAAGTCATTACATTTTAAGTCATTAAGTCATTACATTCAAAGTAATTGACAATTAAAGTCATTGCATTTTAAGTCATGAAGTCATTAAATTTTAAGTCATTAAGTAATTACATTTTAAGTCATTAAATTTTAAGTCATTAAGCCATTACATTTTAAGTCATTAAGTCATTACATTTTAAGTCATTAAGTCATTACATTCAAAGTCATTGACAATTAAATTCATTGCATTTTAAGTCATGAAGTCATTAAATTTTAAGTCATTAAGTAATTACATTTTATGTCATTAAGTCATTACATTTTAAGTCATTAAGTCATTATATTTTAAGTCATTACATCATTACATTTTAAGACATTAAGTCATTACATTTTAAGTCATTGAGTCGTTGCATTTTAAGTCATTAAGTAATTACATTTTAAGTCATTAAATTTTAAGTCATTAAGTCATTACATTTTAAGTCATTACATCATTACATTTTAAGTCATTAAGTCATTACATTTTAAGTCATTAAGTCATTACATTTTAAGTCATTAAATTTTAAGTCATTAAGTCATTACAGTTTAAGTCATTAAATTTTAAGTCAATAAGTCATTACATTTTAAGTCATTAAATTTTAAGTCATTAAGCCATTACATATTAAGTCATTACATATTAAGTCATTACATTTTAAGTCATTAAGTCATTACATTCAAAGTCATTGACAATTAAAGTCATTAAGTAATTACATTTTAAGTCATTGCATTTTAAGTCATGAAGTCATTAAATTTTAAGTCATTAAGTAATTACATTATAAGTCATTAAATCATTACATTTTAAGTCATTACATCATTACATTTTAAGTCATTAGGTCATTACATTTTAAGTCATTAAGTCATTACATTTTAAGTCATTAAATCTTAAGTCAATAAGTCATTACATTATAAGTCATTAAATCATTACATTTTATGTAATTAAACCATTACATTTTAAGTCATTAAGTCATTACATTTTAAGTCATTAAGTCATTACATTTAAAGTCATTGACAATAAAGTCATTGCATTTTAAGTCATGAAGTCATTAAATTTTAAGTCATTAAGTAATTACAATTTAATTCATTACATCATTACATTTTAAGTCATTAAGTCATTACATTTTAAGTCATTAAGTCATTACATTTTAAGTCATTAAGTCATTACATTTTAAGTCATTAAGTCATTAAGTCATTACATTTTAAGTCATTAAATCATTACATTTTAGGTCATAAAGTCATTAAATTTTAAGTCATTAAGTCATTACATTTTAAGTCATTGGGTCATTACATTTTAAGTCATTAAATTTTAAGTCATTAAGTCATTACATTTTAGTCATTAAATTTTAAGTCAATAAGTCATTACATTTTAAATCATTAAATCATTACATTTTAAGTCATTAAGCCATTACATTTTAAGTCATTAAGTCATTACATTTTAAGTCATTAAGTCATAACATTCAAAGTCATTGACAATTAAATTCATTGCATTTTAAGTCATGAAGTCATTACATTTTAAGTCAATAAATTTTAAGTCATTAAGTCATTACATTTTAAGTCATTACATTTTAAGTCATTAAGTCATTACATTTTAAGTCTTTAAATTTTAAGTCAATAAGTCATTACATTTTAAGTCATTAAATCATTACATTTTAAGTCATTAAGCCATTACATTTTAAGTCATTAAGTCATTACATTTTAAGTCATTAAGTCATTACATTCAAAGTCATTGACAATTAAGTTCATTGCATTTTAAGTCATGAAGTCATTAAATTTTAAGTCATTAAATTGTAAGTCATTAAGTCATTACATTTTAAGTCATTACATTTTAAGTAATTAAGTCATTACATTTTAAATCATTAAATTTTAAGTCAATAAGTCATTAAATTTTAAGTCATTAAATCATTACATTTTAAGTCATTAAGCCATTACATTTTAAGTCATTAAGTCATTACATTTTAAATCATTAAGTCATTACATTCAAAGTCATTGACAATTAAATTCATTGCATTTTAAGTCATGAAGTCATTAAATTTTAAGTCATTAAGTAATTACATTTTAAATCATTAAGTCATTACATTTTAAGTCATTAAGTCATTATATTTTAAGTCATTACATCATTACATTTTAAGACATTAAGTCATTAAATTTTAAGTCATTTAGTCATTACATTTTAAGTCAATAAGTCATTACATTTTAAGTCATTAAATCATTACATTTTAAGTCATTAAGCCATTACATTTTAAGTCATTAAGTCATTACATTTTAAGTCATTAAATTTTAAGTCATTAAGTCATTACATTTTAAGTCATTAAATTGTAAGTCAATAAGTCATTACATTTTAAGTCATTAAATTTTAAGTCAATAAGTCATTACATTTTAAGTCATTAAATTTTAAGTCATTAAGCCATTACATATTAAGACATTACATTTTAAGTCATTAAGTCATTACATTCAAAGTCATTGACAATTAAAGTCATTAAGTAATTACATTTTAAGTCATTGCATTTTAAGTCATGAAGTCATTAAATTTTAAGTCATTAAGTAATTACATTTTAAGTCATTACATTTTAAGTCATTAAATCATTACATTTTAAGTCATTACATCATTACATTTTAAGTCATTAAGTCATTACATTTTAAGTCATTAAGTCATTACATTTTAAGTCATTACATTTTAAGTCATTAAGTCATTACATTTTAAGTCATTAAATATTAAGTCATTACATTTTAAGTCATTAAGTCATTACATTTTAAGTCATTAGGTCATTACCTTTTAAGTCATTAAGTCATACATTTTAAGTCATTAAATTATAAGTCAATAAGTCATTACATTTTAAGTCATTAAATCATTACATTTTAAGTCATTAAGCCATTACATTTAAAGTCATGAAGTCATTACATTTTAAGTCATTAAGTCATTACATTCAAAGTAATTGACAATTAAAGTCATTGCATTTTAAGTCATGAAGTCATTAAATTTTAAGTCATTAAGTAATTACATTTTAAGTCATTAAGTCATTACATTTTAAGTCATTAAGTCATTACATTTTAAGTCATTAAATTTTAAGTCAATAAGTCATTACATTTTAAGTCATTACATTTTAAGTCATTAAGTCATTACATTCAAAGTCATTGACAATTAAAGTCATTAAGTAATTACATTTTAAGTCATTAAGTCATTACATTTTAAGTCATTAAGCCATTACATTTTAAGTCATTAAGTCATTACATTTTAAGTCATTAAGTCATTACATTTTAAGTCATTAAGCCATTACATTTTAAGTCATTAAGTCATTACATTTTAAGTCATTAAGTCATTACATTTTAAGTCATTAAGTCATTACATTTTAAGTCATTAAATTTTAAGTCATTAAGTCATTAAATTTTAAGTCAATGTCATTAAATTTTAAGTCAATAAGTCATTACATTTTAAGTCATTAAATTTTAAGTCATTAAGCCATTACATTTTACGTCATTAAGTCATTACATTCAAAGTAATTGACAATTAAAGTCATTAAGTAATTACATTTTAAGTCATTGCATTTTATTTCATGAAGTCATTAAATTTTAAGTCATTAAGTAATTACATTTTAAGTCATTACATCATTACATTTTAAGTCATTAAGTCATTACATCATTACATTTTAAGTCATTAAGTCATTACATTTTAAGTCATTAAGTCATTACCTTTTAAGTCATTAAGTCATTACATTTTAAGTCATTAAATATTAAGTCATTACATTTTAAGTCATTAAGTCATTACATTTTAAGTCATTAGTCATTACATTTTAAGTCATTAAGTCATTACATTTTAAGTCATTAAGTCATTACATTTGAAGTCATTAAATATTAAGTCATTACATTTTAAGTCATTAAGTCATTACATTTTAAGTCATTAAATTTTAAGTCATTAAATTTTAAGTCAGTACATTTTAAGTCATTAAATCATTACATTTTAAGTCATTAAATCATTACATTTTAAGTCATTAAGTCATTAAATTTTAAGTCATTAAGTCATTACATTTTAAGTCATTGGGTCATTACATTTTAAGTCATTAAATTTTAAGTCATTAAGTCATTACATTTTAAGTCATTAAATTTTAAATCAATAAGTCATTACATTTTAAGTCATTAAATCATTACATTTTAAGTCATTAAGTCATTAAATTTTAAGTCATTAAGTCATTACATTTTAAGTCATTAAATTTTAAGTCAATAAGTCATTACATTTTAAGTCATTAAATTTTAAGTCATTAAGCCATTACATATTAAGACATTACATTTTAAGTCATTAAGTCATTACATTCAAAGTCATTGACAATTAAAGTCATTAAGTAATTACATTTTAAGTCATTGCATTTTAAGTCATGAAGTCATTAAATTTTAAGTCATTAAGTTAAGACATTACATTTTAAGTCATTAAGTCATTACATTCAAAGTCATTGACAATTAAAGTCATTAAGTAATTACATTTTAAGTCATTGCATTTTAAGTCATGAAGTCATTAAATTTTAAGTCATTAAGTCATTACATTTTAAGTCATTACATTTTAAGTCATTAAATCATTACATTTTAAGTCATTACATCATTACATTTTAAGTCATTAAGTCATTACATTTTAAGTCATTACATTTTAAGTCATTACATTTTAAGTCATTAAGTCATTACATTTTAAGTCATTAAGTCATTACATTTTAAGTCATTTAAGTCATTACATTTTAAGTCATTAAGTCATTACATTTTAAGTCATTAAGTCATTACATTTTAAGTCATTAAGTCATTACATTTTAAGTCATTAAGTCATTACATTTTAAGTCATTAAATTTTAAGTCATTAAGTCATTAAATTTTAAGTCATTAAGTCATTACATTTTAAGTCATTAAATTTTAAGTCAATAAGTCATTACATTTTAAGTCATTAAATTTTAAGTCATTAAGCCATTACATATTAAGTCATTACATTTTAAGTCATTAAGTCATTACATTCAAAGTAATTGACAATTAAAGTCATTAAGTAATTACATTTTAAGTCATTGCTTTTTAAGTCATGAAGTCATTAAATTTTAAGTCATTAAGTAATTACATTTTAAGTCATTACATTTTAAGTCATTAAATCATTACATTTTAAGTCATTAAGTCATTACATTTTAAGTCATTAAATATTAAGTCATTACATTTTAAGTCATTAAGTCATTACATTTTAAGTCATTAGTCATTACATTTTAAGTCATTAAGTCATTGCATTTTAAGTCATTAAGTCATTACATTTTAAGTCATTAAATATTACGTCATTAAGTCATTACATTTTAAGTCATTAAGTCATTACAATTTAAGTCATTAAATATTAAGTCATTACATTTTAAGTCATTAAGTCATTACATTCAAAGTAATTAACAATTAAAGTCATTAAGTAATTACATTTTAAGTCATTGCATTTTAAGTCATGAAGTCATTAAATTTTAAGTCATTAAGTAATTACATTTTAAGTCATTACATTTTAAGTCATTAAATCATTACATTTTAAGTCATTAAGTCATTACATCATTACATTTTAAGTCATTACATTTTAAGTCATTAAGTCATTACATTTTAAGTCATTAAGTCACTACATTTTAAGTCATTAAATATTAAGTCATTACATTTTAAGTCATTAAGTCATTACATTTTAAGTCATTAGTCATTACATTTTAAGTCATTAAGTCATTGCATTTTAAGTCATTAAGTCATTACATTTTAAGTCATTAAATATTACGTCATTAAGTCATTACATTTTAAGTCATTAAGTCATTACATTTTAAGTCATTAAATATTAAGTCATTACATTTTAAGTCATTAAGTCATTACATTTGAAGTCATTAGTCATTACATTTTAAGTCATTAAGTCATTACATTTTAAGTCATTAAGTCATTACATTTTAAGTCATTAAATATTAAGTTATTACATTTTAAGTCATTAAGTCATTACATTTTAAGTCATTAAATTTTAAGTCATAAAATTTTAAGTCAATAAGTCATTACATTTTAAGTCATTTAATCATTACCTTTTAAGTCATTAAATTTTAAGTCAATAAGTCATTACATTTTAAGTCATTAAGTCATTACATTTTAATTCATTAAGTCATTACATTTTAATTCATTAAGTCATTACATTTTAAGTCATTAAATCATTACATTTTAAGTCATTAAATTTTAAGTCATTACATTTTTAAGTCATTAAGTCATTACATTGTAAGTCATTAAATTTTAAGTCATTAAGTCATTACATTTTAAGTCATTACATTTTAAGTCATGAAGTCATTGCATTTTAAGTCATGAAGTGATTACATTTTAAGTCATGAAATCATTACATTTTAAGTCAAGTCATTACATTTTAAGTCAGTAAGTCATTATATTTTAAGTCATTAAGTCATTACATTTTAAGTCATGAAGTCATTAAATTTTAAGACATTACATTTTTATTCATTACATTTTAAGTCATTGCATTTTAAGTCATTACATTTTAAGTCATTACATTTTAAGTCATTAAATTTTAAGTCATTACATTTTAAGTCATTAAATTTTAAGCCATTGCATTTTAAGTCATTAAGTTATTAAATCTAAAGTCATTACATTTTACATCACTAAATTTTAAGTCATTACATTTTAAGTTCATAAATTTTAAATCATTACATTTGAAGTCATTACATCGCACAGATTTAAATACATATCAATGTTGTAAATAATTTTATCTTGTGGTAAAAAAGATAACCATGTGACTAACTTGGCCATAAATGACAGGTAACTGATGAATCTGCAAAATGGTTGACTAGAAGTAGTAGGCCTACAGATTAATCTGTGCGGACCTAATATTCTTTACAGAATTTTTTTTTTTAATGTTAAAGGAGCTAAATAAATTTGTCAAAAGCGGTGCGTGGCCAAAAAAGGCCTGCTCTAAATCCCTGTTTATAACTCTACATTTCATTAAACTATAACAATACGTGTCATTGACAACCGATGTTCAGTCTTTTTCAACAAACCATCAAATAGGACAAGCATGGTATAATGACCACTTGAGTCTGAAGCATCAAGAAATTATGGGCTGATTCTGGAGAGTAACTTTGTTAACACAAGTGGTAATGTAATGATTGGTCAATTTTTATTATTAGCTGTTGAAAACCTTGTATCCCCATGACTTATTTCTGCTGTCTGAGATGATATTTCAAAGTGTCAAACAAAGAGCTTTTTATACTCTGTCAATACATGCCGATAGCTGTCTATTGTAAAGAAAAGAAACTTACAATTTGACATTTTGTTATTTTTATTTGAAATGGTACCCATTATATTTTAAGGTCACAAACAACACATAACTGTTTAACACGACTCACAAAAATTCATGACATTATTTAAAATTTTAAACTTCAATAAAAATGGGCTGTAACGAGTAGCACTATGTATAGCATCATTTACTATGCATGGTGTCATGTACCATGTATAGCTTCATGAGTATATTTCAATACATATTTGTATAAAAGTATCACTATATAAGTAATGTCATGTGTTTATTTCAATCAAGCTTGAAAAAGATTAGCATTAAAACACTTATACTAAGTTATACAATGCAATTTCTATTTTATGAAAATGTGACTTTTTTGTGTTTGTACAATATGGATGGCCCCTAAGGAAAGTTTTTAAGACAATTTATTCCAACATTTCTGTCAGAACAATAGTTTATTTCCATATACACCTTCTGAAATAGGGACAAAACAAAATTAACATCAGCAGAATAGTAATGCCCCTGACCAAGACTTATGCCCAAACTATCTAAAAAAAAAAGCTACAAGACCACACCAAGACCCTACCAGACCACACCAACATTCTAACAGACCACACCAACATCCTACCAGACCACACCAACATTCTACCAGACCACACCAACATCCTACCAGACCACACCAACATCCTACCAGACCACACCAACATCCTACCAGACCACACCAACATCCTACCAGACCACACCAACATCCTATATATAAACAAAGAACAGATGCCGATAGTCTTTAAATTTTTTAACATGGCTGAAGTGCCCACCCCCCAAATGGCCACTGGATCTGAATGATGATGTTTTAAAACAAACTGGCTAACACACACTCCCCCCACCCCTTTACACCACCCTCCTTACCCTTAAAGAATTTAACTCTTCTACTTACCCTCAACTACTCTTTCCCCCCTTCAACCTTGACACTGTATCCCATAATATATCCCTCAACTTGTAACATAAAATTACTTCCCACTCTATCCACTACAATCTCCATCTTATCCCTGACACACCCCACTTTCCAATAAATGTCCTCAGGATTGAGACCTAAGGGGGCTGAGGTGAAGCTCCTGGATCTGAGATGAAGCCTCACAATTGCCTCCTCCAAAGCCCTCACTTGAATAGTTTAACTATATCTAAAAACACTTATCAGAGATCATGATAACAACAGGTACCAGCACTATGATAGCAACAGGTACTTGCACTATGATAGCAACAGGTACTTGCGCTATGATAGGAACAGGTACTAGCACTATGATAGTAACAGGTACTTGCACTATGATAGCAACAGGTACTTGCACTATGATAGCAACAGGTACTTGCACTATGATAGCAACAGGTACTTGCACTATGATAACAGGTACTTGCACTATGATAGCAACAGGTACTTGCACTATGATAGCAATAGGTACTTGCACTGAAGTTTAAGTTAAATAATTATGAGTTAAAATTAACAGTAGCAGTGTAAACCAAACTTACCGACGCTGAGTCCTGTGTGTCAAATCATTATTTTTAAACCACTCGTCCACACAGTCATTGAGCTCTGTCCAATCAGCGTGAAGCCCACACACCCAACCGGTCGAGTGGCGACTTAGTAGCCAGATGTGATTATTACTTGTTACGCATTCACATTTTTTAATATCCTTCTGACAACGACATGGCGAATTCACAGCTAAGTTATGCACCAAATGACGTCCGAATGTTGCGCCTCCAGTCTTTTGAATATGGAGATACACCAAAATGTCACCGCTTTCAAAATCAAGTTTATAAACTTTATGAAGGATGCTGGCATCAAATTTATTTTTCTGCTGTATTCTTTGCAGTGAAAGTTCAGTTTGTGCAAAAGGCAAAGGGGTTGAGTCTGCCACTCCAAAACACACTGTGCCAGTGCATGAGTAGACAATTATCAAAAATATGAACGATAGGGCTGCAATCAGCAGGAAGACAATAAACCTGCACTTATTAGATCTGTACAATGGAATTTTCCTCATCATTCCTCAAGTTTTTTTTCAATCTGTTTAAAGAGAACTGATCCTGGCAGTTAAATTCCATTTATTTGCTTGGGCTTTCCAGGAACAAAATCTGGAATAAATAAAGATACAAAAAAAGTTACAGTAGTTTGAGTAAGAAAAAGTTATTAGTCATAAGGCCATCACAGTAAATGCAAAAAAAAAAAATTAACATATCACAGCTGAAACATAATTAAAGGTTAGTTATGGTTGTATCGTTCCCATTAAACATTAGTCCACAATTTTAGAAACTCTAATTTTCTTAAATTGTATATAAAGAACTAAATCATCAAGATTGTTATAGATGGCTATATAAAGATTATTACAGACAGCTGTATTAAGATTGTTATAGGTGGCTATATTAAGATTGTTACAGATGGCTATATTAAGATTGTTACAGATGACTATATTAAGATTGTTACAGATGGCTATATTAAGATTGTTACTTATGGTTATATTAAGATTGTTACAGATGGCTATATTAAGATTGTTACAGATGGCTATATTAAGATTGTTACAGATGGCTATATTAAGATTGTTACAGATGGCTATATTAAGATTGTTACAGATGGCTATATTAAGATTGTTACAGATGGCTATATTAAGATTGTTACAGATGGCTATATTAAGATTGCTACAGATGGATACATTAATATTGTTACTTATGGTTATATTAAGATTGTTACAGATGGCTATATTAATATTTTTACAGATGACTATATTAATATTTTTACAGATGACTATATTAAGATTTTTACAGTTGGCTATATTAAGATAACACTTGTTAATTACCCTCTTCCTTAAAAGAAGTCCAACATATTAAACAAAAATATTGCATTTACATATTAAACAAAAATATTGCATTTACATATTAAACAAAAATATTGCATTCACATAATAAACAAAAATATTCCATTCACATAATAAACAAAAATATTGCATTCACATAATAAAAACAAATATTGCATTCACATATTAAACAAAAATATTGTAATCACATAATAAACAAAAATATTGCTTTCAAATAAATTTATTTTTTAAATTAGGTTCGAATTCAATGACAGCAACACTCAAATTCAATGGTGAGCCATAAATTATAAAGAAAAAAAAATAGAGTTGCATTTTAAATGTTTAGGTTCAGGTCTAGTTTTAAGCTGATTGATTTTTGTTTTCCTAAATGACCGTAAGAGCTTAAGACTTTAGGTTTTCTTAAAAAATGACATTGTCCCTTTGAAGTAAATCTTAGCATTTGTGATTTCTTTTTGCTTGTCATATAAATGTGTATAAATCATAATCAGGCAATTAAAGACTGATTACAATGACATCCCAAACAATAATGCTACTCCTACACATACGATTCAGAAAGATAGATCTAAATAATGGGGCACCAAAAGTGAATAATGCTCAGTGAAGAACGGAAATTTATTACACACATCATTCAGGACCAACTATTGCACTATGCTCCCTCAGTACGGTGTTGAGTTTTGCTGTTTAAATAGTATGACTCTATGACTTGTTACTCTTAGTGATGCTGTTTAAATAGTAGGAATCTATGACTTGTTACTATTAATGATGCTATTTAAATAGTATGAATCTATGACTTGTTACTATTGATGATGCCGTTTAAATAGTATGAATCTATGAATTGTTACTATTAATGATGCCGTTTAAATAGTATGAATCTACGACTTGTTACTATTAATGATGCCGTTTAAATAGTGTTACAAAAAATTGTTACAAAACTATTACTATGATGTGTGGTAAATTAATGTACTGACCCAATTATTAAAAGTATTGGGTTTGAAATGTTTAATGTTTGTATTAACAAACAAAGGTCCCTTTCCTCTACGTTTGATTAGTACTGCTATTATGGTTATGTCTAGGGTACGATTAATTTCCTGATTGAAGTATTCTACACTAATCCTACTTCACACTCACTCTATCATTCAATGAACTCTCACTAGCTCTCACTTGCAATTCTAGTAATACTTTAACTATACTAATAAAACAAGAGTGGTTCAGCCCACAATCAAATATTTAATTATAAGAAAACAGAACTATCAGCATACAAATTACATATACTATACACATAAACAGGATAACAAGATACTGCCCAATATTATTGCATAGTAGGCTCTCAATGGCGATCTGGTCAAATAAGTAAGTCCCACACACACACACACACCAGCAGCCCTCTGCTCGGGTCACAATGTACTGCGGGGTTGGGCGGCTTGACTGCGTAAGTGTCTCCGGTCACTGGCACTGCGAGGAGGTAGGTGCCGACTTTGAACTTTACTGTGGGTAACACACACACAGTATATGCTACCGTCTTGTTGATTCCTTTGGCTTATCTCCTGCTAATAACTGCGACTCCTTTACTGAACTGTACTAGCTTTAGTTCCAGATATTATTTATTGAACTATTACACCTCTGACCAAATATTTACTTTACAAATACTTTCTGGTCAAATATTCTTTACTGGCCAAATGTTACATACTGTAACTTATTTCATGTAATTTCTTCACTTTACGTAACTTCAGTTTACTTCACTTTACGTAACTATACTTTACTTAACTTAACTTAACGTTACTTCACTTTACTGTAATTTACTTAACTGGCCTTTACTTAACTGGCCGACACAATCGGATAAACACACTTTATCAGCTAATTATGCCAGCCAGGCTCTTCTGACATAATTCAGGTAAGAGAGGCCGATACATGATTTGGGCTTTCAATATATACTCTAAGTTTGGCGTGCTTGTCCCGCATTTAAGCGTGGCATCCCAGAGTCGTGTTTAAATGACTCACAAGCGTGGCTTCGGATTCCGTTACGCGTTGGTCATCAGAGTGACAACTCAGAGTTGGGACGCTTGATAAGAATGAGTGTATTGCTTAAACTGGGTCATGGCCAAAGTGAATAAGTTCATTTCCATTGTTATTTGAGTCTACTTGTATTATTTTAAGGCCCAGCCTAATTGTGTCATATCGCGTGGGGTAGCGCTGAACGAGTGGGGAAGCGATGGAGAGAGTGGAGCCAGCGGGTCTCACAAAGGTGAGGACCAGCGGGTCTCAACAAATAGTATGAATCTATGAATTGTTACTATTAATGATGCCGTTTAAATAGTATGAATCTATGACTTGTTACTATTAATGATGCCGTTTGAATAGTATGAATCTATGACTTGTTACTATTAATGATGCCGTTTGAATAGTATGAATCTATGACTTGTTACTATTAATGATGCCGTTTAAATAGTATGAATCTATGACTTGTTACTATTAATGATGCCGTTTGAATAGTATGAATCTATGACTTGTTACTATTAATGATGCCGTTTGAATAGTATGAATCTATGACTTGTTACTATTAATGATGCCGTTTAAATAGTATGAATCTATGACTTGTTACTATTAATGATGTCGTTTAAATAGTATGACTCTTACAACTGGATCAGCCATTTTTTAAATAATTATTGTATTTTTTCTTTTTTTGGCCTTGAAGCATGTTAAAAATATTGCTAGGTAAATCAGTTAAATATATCATTTACATTAAAACTAAAGGATAATAAAAAATTTATTGACTTTTATTTTATTTTTAAACTTCTAAAATAAATGATGCTGTTTAAATAGTATGACTCTATGACTTGTTTAAAATTAGATAACGTATAAATTAGCCCATAGCATTTCAATTAAAATACATGAAATAAATAAGACTCAACATCATCATGGTAAATATATTTTTATTACGACGTGTCATAAAAAAACAGTTTACATCGACAAATATGTAGTTATAACAAAATAAACAAAATTAATACATTTTAATAAACATAAATAACTTGAATAAATAAAAAATAAACTAGAAATTGTATAGATCCAGGATTATACAATAGAAATTAATATTTTCTGTTGCAGAACTCAGAATTCCTTCCATTGCCAATGAGGCATATTTGGACATAGATGTCAAAGACAAGGTTTATGAAGTAGAGATTGTGGAATTATTTATTTATTTAGGTATTTTTATATAGCGCTTACCTTAAGGCTCTAAGCGCTTTACAATTATTAAAAACATGTAAACTAACTAAAATAAAAATGAGACATTAGGATAGTAACTACTATACTATAGAAACAATTAAAATGGCCATAAAACGAGGACACTTTGGCACGTTTTGGCCTATATTACAGGATTAACCCGAGACAGAAAATGAGGCAGGGCAAGGAGGATGCATCACAGGTCATAGGCGGACCTAAACAGATGTGTTTTAAGGGACTTTTTAAAAGTGGACGAGGTTTCACAATGACGGATATGGAAGGGGAGCTGGTTCCAGAACGTGGGCCCATGGAAGTAGAATTATCAACAACACAAAGACATCTGTAGAACAGTGTAACAAGAAAATGATAGGCAGAACATTCTCATAACCTCATTACCTTTTAATCATATACTGGTATTCTCTTAGAAGTCTTTTTTTTTTTTTTAATTTTTTTTTTTATTGCAATTAATAATTTTATGCAATGAATATTATATAAAAATACTTCTTTTTAACTTCTTACCTTTTATTAACATTAGCATTGATTTAAAATATAATAAAGTATATTTAATTAAAATACAATATAAATATTTTTTTTCCTATAAGTAACAATTTTTTTCATTTTTTATTTTCAGGATTTATTTTACTACCCTCAAAAAAAATTATCAAAAATAAAAGTCTTGATGTTACGTAAAAGTTTTGTTGTTTGTTGTGTTGTATACTGCATTCATTTTGATATATCAGAGTAAATGTGTTGCCAGTCAAAAAATCCACCATGCTGCAAAACTATAGGAAAAATTTGCGCTCTACGTCAACGATGACAAATGATTTATTGTTACAAAACTGTCGTGTAAAAAACGAGATTATCGCTGAGCCAAATGTTATACTGCCACTATAGTTTTTCCATTATTTTTCTACATTCCCAATCAAGTATTGTACTCTGGAACCAACTTTTAACTATTTCTTTAAATTTATATATCTTTTATTTTTACGTCATTAAATTTTATTTCAATCATACAATATTTTAATTTTATGTCAAAGTGGCCCTCTGAGTCTGAGGCAGTACATAACAGCACTTTTTGTTTAAAATTATTTTTGTGTTATTTTTTCAACAAATGGTATTAAAATTGATAGTGGTAAGTCCAGTTAAATAGGCTAAACAAAAATTATGATAAATATTTTCGACATTAATTTTTTAAACCACCCTAAATACTAATTAGCCTGTCATATAATATATAGGTACTACACTAAAAATTTCAAAGTTGTTATATATTAATGAAACTTATATCATTAGAAAGGACTCAGTATTTCCTTTCCATTGATACCTATTTTATCTTTCTATCTTAAGTAGAACAAAAGTTATCGCATTTTTAGTGTCAGAATTTTTCCTTATATAGCCTTAGTAAATATTTTCCAAAATTCTGTGACCGAAAAAAGACATCTTTGACACTCAAAATGCGATAACTTTTTATTCAGCAAAGTTAAAGCTTTGAAACTTGCAACGCATTTCAATTAAGTTTTTGGCTTTAATAATAAATCATTGTTATGCAAATAATACAATAAACATATTAATGTGTGCGATTTGACGAACAGAGGGTACGTAAATTTCATTAAAAAC
>CAXITT010000738.1:302988-346163 GCA_964033795.1 Lymnaea stagnalis | reverse complement strand
AAGAATTTTCAAGAATAAAATGTGCATAATGTAAAGTTCACATTGCTTCAAACAGTTCCACCAGCATTAAACCTGCATTTCACATATGTATATAAGTATTTACTGTCCCTCTATGTGCTCTATATACGGATGACATGATTTTCTATATTTTTGTGTAAAAAATGCTTATAAAATATGATTTTTATAATGATCTTTTTCATGATATAAAAGCATAATATGAAGATATGCTTGTAAACTAAGTACTGAGAACCATTGTTTGTGTAAACGATTAAATATTCACCTTTTACAAATATTATTGTTATCGTTTCCTTTTCTTGTTCAGTTTTACTTTTCTGACCTTTAAGACGCACTGTTGCCATATGGCAACATACCAATAAAATCATTATTTCATTTTAAAAATTTTTTTTTCTTGCATATTATGTTTATTTAAGTCCAATAACTATGAAGTATGCCATCAAAAAAATTTTTTCCATAAAAAACTAAAATTGCGTAATAGAGGGTTAATAGCTTTCCTTCCCCCTTGTCCTATTTTCTTTTGGCCCGCGCAAGCTCTGAACTATTTAATTTTGGCCCGCGTAAACTCTGACCTATTTTCTTTTGGCTCGCGCAAGTTTTTCATAAAGTAGTACAGCCCGCCTTACATTTTGAGTTGTGCAGGTCTGGTGTAAATAGTCCTATTTGTTTCGGCTTTTAACAATATAAGATTTATTTAATTTGTGTCTGTCTGTGCACTGCAGATGGCTGGTCAGAACGTTAGCACACTTTGTTAGTGCAAGAGAAATCAAAAGGTTGCATCTCTTCCAGTGGCGTAGCTAGGGATTTGGGGACCCGGGGGGGGGGGGAGGGGGCCCTTTTGGGGCCCCTGGATTTTTGGCTGGTCAAAACGTTAGCACACTTTGTTAGGGCAAGAGAAATCAAAAGGTTGCATCTCTTCCGGGGGGGTAGCTAGGGATTTGGGGACCCGGGGGGGGGGGGTAGTGGCCTCTTTAGGGGCCCCTGAATTTTGACATTCGACATTATGACATGAGATAATGTACTTAATAAATATTATATAAGTTTAAATTCAAATTGCTACAGTATATCAGTAAAATTAACAAAAAATAATCATTAAGACTCTTTTAATGAATAATACCATTGTTTATTGGCGAGATAATGCACACATGACAAATCTCAATTCATATCGCCTAACGTCATGCTTTCTGTGCAGCAAAGGCATCTATAACATCATCTAGATCAACGCTGTCTAGTATTTTTTACTCCACTGACATTAAAGCCATGCTGCTAAAGTCTTTATTGCGTCATTGTGCTCCTGAGATAGTTTTTGATTAACTTGAGTTTTGAGAATGATCTCTCACGTGATGCAATGGGCGTGGCTGAGATAGTTTTTGATGAACTTGAGTTTTGAGAATGATCTCTCACGTGATGCAATGGGCGTGGCTGAGATAGTTTTTGATGAACTTGAGTTTTGAGAATGATCTCTCACGTGATGCAATGGGCGTGGCTGAGATAGTTTTTGATGAACTTGAGTTTTGAGAATGATCTCTCACGTGATGCAATGGGCGTGGCTGAGATAGTTTTTGATGAACTTGAGTTTTGAGAATGATCTCTCACGTGATGCAATGGGCGTGGCTGAGATAGTTTTTGATGAACTTGAGTTTTGAGAATGATCTCTCACGTGATGCAATGGGCGTGGCTGAGATAAGTTTTGATGAACTTGAGTTTTGAGACTGATCTCTCACGTGATGCAATGGGCATGGCTGAGATAGTTTTTGATGAACTTGAGTTTTGAGAATGATCTCTCACGTGATGCAATGGGCGTGGCTGAGATAGTTTTTGTTGAACTTGAGTTTTGAGAATGATCTCTCACGTGATGCAATGGGCGTGACCTGAGTTAGCAGTATTATGATGGAGGTTGCAAGGTTTGAGCACACATCATTACCATATGAAGCCAGCTCCCTCAATATGTCAATTGGTGATTGCGGTACTGGTTTGTTGATAAAAAGTGCTCGTGCATCAATGACATCATTGAAAAAGTGATTTGCCTGTATTTCATCATACAAACAGGAACAAGTAACACATTTTTTCATCAGCGTGTCATCATCCAAAGACTCCGACAGGTGTCTTGTTTCAAGAAGGCACCCAAAGGTGTCCACATGGTTTTCTAGCCTTTGGAATCTGTCCTTCATCTCCATATGAAGTCTGTCTAGCACTTTTGTCGCAACACGTTTAAATTGCAGTTCTATTGACAGTCCTACATCAGAACTCAACTCCCCATCAAATATTTTTTTTTTCTTCTGGTTGTTTTGCTTACAGGAAATCCAAAGCATTCACTACCTTCTTTTGCTCTTTCGATAGATTGGTTGATCAGTTTCGTCCGTTTCTCATAATTTTGCAGAAAGCATGAAAGCCTCTTAATCTCTTCAGCAGCTTCCGTATGTGAAGTCCAGACTTCAGTACTTTTTTCTGAACTATATTGATTGGGCGCAGGAGATTTGACCAGAATTCCAGATACGCAAAAAAATTCTTAATTTTCCACTGCATGAAGAAGATTCTGTGCACTACTTCTAGTGTCCATTCTTTCAGTTTTTGATTCAGAAAGTCTCTTCAACCGCTTGATGATTTTGTCAAGATGCAAGGAAACTGACAACGTAGCTTCTTCTCTTGAGGACCACCTTGCACTACTCTCCTTTTTTATACCCCCGGCTCCAGCTTCTTTCAGTTTGGCCCATCTCTGGGGTGAAGTGGGAAAAAAGTTGAACAATTCATGTACAGCTCCGAAAAAGGTGACACTTGCTGGATCTATCTCAGCAGAATGAAGAGCTGCCAGGTTGAGAGAGCGATTATCACAGACACTTGCTGGATCTATCTCAGCAGAATGAAGAGCTGCCAGGTTGAGAGAGCGATTATCACAGACACTTGCTGGATCTATCTCAGCAGAATGAAGAGCTGCCAGGTTGAGAGAGTGATTATCACAGTTCAGAAATGTTGCCTTTGTATTCATGTCTAAGAGAGGCAGGCCAGACAGACGGCCACTCATTGTGTCTGCAGGCCAGACAGACGGCTACTCATTGTGTCTGCAGGCCAGACAGACGGCCACTCATTGTGGCTGCGTTATGTCTAAGAGACGTTTCTGCCGGCCAGACAGACGGCCACTCATTGTGGATGCGTTATGTCTAAGAGACGTTTCTGCAGGCCAGACAGACGGCTACTCATTGTGGCTGCGTCATGTCTAAGAGACGTTTCTGCCTACCAGACAGACGGCCACTTATTGTGGTTGCGTCATCATAGGTTTGACCTCTCCACAGATCAAATTCCAGTCCAATGTTTTTAAGAGGTTTCAGAACAAGTTCTTCATACTTCATAATGTTGTGCATATGGCTCCACAATTTCAAGGTAACCAAGGAATGACTCTTTTATTTCAAAATTCTCGACATCCAAGTAACGAACTATAAGGGATACTTGTTCTTGGTGAGAAACATCTGTAGTGGAATCAAGCATCAGAGAAAAGTAACAAACTTGCTTGACTTTTCCCACAATTGATTCCCTAACTTTATTGCCCATCAAGTTTATGAACTCATTTTGAATTTCTGATGACAAATAATGTCTTCCCACATTCAATTCTATGTAAGTGGTGTTTCGTAACTTCATCAAATTCTGCAAGAAATTTCAAAGATGCTAGGAAGTTCCCAGGATTGAGAGAGTCCAGTTTTTCTTTGTGGCCACGTAAGCTTGAGTTGGTTTTTGCTATGTACTTGACAACTGCTGCTACACGCTTCGGAATTTCTCTCCAATATTGCTGATTTTTCAAAATTTGCACATGAAGCATAATTATGTGACAGCTCATCTAGTTGTGTCTTAAGCCTTTCTTCTTCTAACCTCCACTTCAAAAAAGATTGTTCTGTGGTGGACTCCTTCTTCATGTTCTTTCAGTCTCTCAGGTTTCTTCCATTCTGATGCCTCAGAAAACAGTACATACGGAAAACAAAATAGACATTCCAAGCGTGGAGAGAAGAGGAGCCAAGATCGGTTGCAAATTTCTCCTGTTGGAAGCTTTCTAGAGAACCATGAATATTTCAAACTTCTTGATTTATTTTGGGTAAACTCTGTTGGAAACAAGTACTCTTCATCTTTTTTTGAAAGAATAAGCTAGCCTTTAATACAATCTTTGCTCGCAGTTCCTCAGATAAACTTCCAGGCCGGATATATCCGAAGTCTTTGTACTTACAGTTTCTTCAACTTCTGGAGAAATTGATTTTGGAAGATCATCGCGTGACTCATCGTCTGCATCACCTTACTTCAGATGTTTTCTCTGACTGTGGTAAAAGGTTCCCCCCCCCCCCCTCTGAAGTTTCTTCAGCACTACTTCTTTCATCACGAGGCATTTCCACTTCTAAAGTCTCCTCGACTGCTGAATCTTTGTATGAATCATCTGAATGGTGATACTTGTCCTCGCCATGTTCATGGTCTCCTTTGTTTTCAGTGCTCTTATCAGGTTTCTTCTTAAAGAACCCTTCGAAAATTTGTCTTGATTTTGCAGTTTCTTGCCTTTCTGCAGCATGCTTTTTCCGTTGTGTAGCCCAACTCTGGTAAACTCGTTCTTTCAGCATGGGTGAAGTTCCTTTATATTATTTTAATTTCACAAATAAAAAAATTACAAAAAAAATTATAAATACTTATTTCCTCCGCCTTGACTGTGAAATTTCGAAGAATGGAGGAAATAAATCAATAAATTTGATTATTACTATTAATAAATTTATTATTCCGTTTTTAGTATGTTTTTAAAATAAAATAAGGGGTAAAATTATTCGTTGGAAAATTGATTGCAAGGATAGGAAAATTGATTGCAAGGATAGGAAAATTGATTGCAAGGATAGGAAAATTGATTGCAAGGGTGGGAAAATTGATTGCAAGGGTGGGAAAATTGATTGCAAAGGTAGGAAAATTGATCGAAAAACCCTATATACGAACTATTACCCTTCTATTTATGTCTATGGACAGGTGGATTATAGAATGGGCATAAAATAGAAGACACCGAAAATGCCGTCAATATAACGTGTTTTACAAAAACCGGAGCTATGTATTGGCAGTTTTTATTAAACTTTTTACCAGTTTTTACAGGCGTGTTGATATACGTAATTTTGAAATCCTTAATCTGTGTGGAATACATGCAACAGGGTCACTGAGTCACTGAGCCACTGAGTCACTAAGTCACTGAGTCACTGAGTCACTAAGTCACTGAGTCACTAACTAATTTAACAACACGAATAGCAAGATTACATGGCAGCAGCGTAATTATTTCATATTTAATATAAAACAAAATTTCGGACAGGGGCCCGGGAGGACTTATAATTTGGACCCCCCCCCTCCCTAGCTACGCCACTGCTCTCCTCACCTGTCATTTTTCTCTTAATCCGCTCATTAGAATGATTAACACGTCATAGAACACGGTGTTCAATTAAAAAAAAAACAACAACTCAACGGTATTTAATAACAGCAACTCAAACTCCAAGACAGAGAGAGCAACTATTGCAATAACAACAACTCAAACTCCAAGACAGAGAGAGCAACTATTGCAAATAACAACAACTCAAACTCCAAGACAGAGAGAGCAACTATTGCAATAACAACTATTCCAAATCCAAGAGAGAGTGAGCAACTATTGCAATAACAACTATTCCAACTCCAAGACAGAGAGAGCAACTATTGCAATAACAACTATTCCAACTCCAAGACAGAGAGAGCAACTATTGCAATAACAACTATTCCAACTCCAAGACAGAGAGAGCAACTATTGCAATAACAACTATTCCAACTCAAAGACAGAGAGAGCAACTATTGCAATAACAACTATTCCAACTCCAAGACAGAAAGAGCAACTATTGCAATAACAACTATTCCAACTCAAAGACAGAGAGAGCAACTATTGCAATAAAAACTATTCCAACTCAAAGACAGAGAGAGCAACTATTGCAATAACAACTATTCCAACTCCAAGACAGGGAGAGCAACTATTGCAATAACAACTATTCCAACTCCAAGACAGAGAGAGCAACTATTGCAATAACAACTATTCCAACTCAAAGACAGAGAGAGCAACTATTGCAATAAAAACTATTCCAACTCCAAGACAGAGAGAGCAACTATTGCAATAACAACTATTCCAACTCCAAGACAGAGAGACCAACTATTGCAATAAAACTATTCCAACTCCAAGACAGAGAGAGCAACTATTGCAATAACAACTATTCCAACTCAAAGACAGAGAGAGCAACTATTACAATAAAAACTATTCCAACTCCAAGACAGAGAGAGCAACTATTGCAATAACAACTATTCCAACTCCAAGACAGAGAGAGCAACTATTGCAATAACAACTATTCCAACTCAAAGACAGAAAGAGCAACTATTGCAATAACAACTATTCCAACTCAAAGACAGAGAGAGCAACTATTGCAATAACAACTATTCCAACTCAAAGACAGAGAGAGAAACTATTGCAATAACAACTATTCCAACTCAAAGACAGAGAGAGCAACTATTGCAATAAAAACTATTCCAACTCCAAGACAGAGAGAGCAAGTATTTCAATAACAACTATTCCAACTCCAAGACAGAGAGAGCAAGTATTTCAATAACAACTATTCCAACTCCAAGACAGAGAGAGCAACTATTGCAATAACAACTATTCCAACTCCAAGACAGAGAGAGCAACTATTGCAATAAAAACTATTCCAACTCAAAGACAGAGAGAGCAACTATTGCAATAAAACTATTCCAACTCCAAGACAGAGAGAGCAACTATTGCAATAACAACTATTCCAACTCAAAGACAGAGAGAGCAACTATTGCAATAAAAACTATTCCAACTCCAAGACAGAGAGAGCAACTATTGCAATAACAACTATTCCAACTCCAAGACAGAGAGAGCAACTATTGCAATAACAACTATTCCAACTCCAAGACAGAGAGAGCAACTATTGCAATAACAACTATTCCAACTCAAAGACAGAGAGAGCAACTATTACAATAAAAACTATTCCAACTCCAAGACAGAGAGAGCAACTATTGCAATAACAACTATTCCAACTCCAAGACAGAGAGAGCAACTATTGCAATAACAACTATTCCAACTCACAGACAGGGAGAGCAACTATTGCAATAACAACTATTCCAACTCCAAGGCAGAGAGAGCAACTATGGCACACATAGACAATGCTTCGATTTTAAGTGCTGAATAGCAAGATGAGGATGATGTTGACTTGTCTGGTATACCAGTTTCGCAAGATGAAAATGATAAATCAGCTACTTTAGACTATGCCCATCAGGGGCGTCATTTCAATTTTTTTTTCAGGGAAAAAGTTGGGGGGGGGGGGCAAAACTTGGTCTGCTTGATTAGTTTTTTTATTGCTGGAGGCACCACATCCCTACACCACATCCTTAACCACATTATGTCCCTGATGCCCATTATGACGACAGAGCAACACGTGGCTACGCAATGGGAAGATAATAGCAGTTAGAAACTATACTACCGTATAATTGTCAGCTATACTGACAATAAACATATTTATTTCTCAACAAACAATTATATATAGCCTTTAACAAACTTTTAATTGATTGTGCCTAATAAAATTTAAGTGTAAAAACTTTGTAACTTATGGATTAACAAGATAAAGATACAATAAAATGTTTTTCCTACAATTTTGTGTTATTAACATACATCAGCACAAAGTAAAAATGTATTTATAAATTTATTTACATCATAATTCTTTTTCTTTTTTTTTGGGGGGGGGAGGGTTATAAAATGTTGACATAATTAAATAGGGGAGTCATCGAAAGTTAGACAGTTGTTGACAAGGGGGAGGCAGGGGGTTAAAAATTGCGGAAAAATTGTTGAAGAAATTTATGGACGACCCCTTAGCTTAAACTAGTTTTTTGTAAGAAAAGAAATGAGCGAAATTAAAGGCTGAGAACCTGCTGATTAGAAGTTGTTTGAACCATTTGCTTGTAAATATTCAATTACGGGTTAGTAAGAGGGCCGTCTTAAGAACATAGGGGGCCCTGGGCACAGTAATGCACTGGGGCCCCCCACCAACACAACACACCAGGATCGTTAGAAGAGGGCGAAATGGGGCACTAGCCCCATGCTCAAATAGTGGGGGGGGGGCGCAAACAGTTGTTGCTCCCAACCCAACTCACCAAGAGGAATAACATTGTAAAATAACATTAAACATTCATTAAAGTTAAAAATAGGTTAATTCAACTTATTTAAACCAACAAAAAAAAATAAATTCATTTCAGTGTAATAATGGTTTTAAAACTTCAGACATACATTAGAATTCATCCCAGATGATAATAAATTATCAGGTTCTCCATTTTATAACTTAGTCTTTCTGCCCCACGCCTTGTTTTTTCTTTTCCTGATCAGTGTCGGCTGATACAAAGTCAAGAGCAGCTTCTATTTTTTTTTCGAAAGGTTGACGGCATCAAAATGTGCCGACCATCTTGTGTCAGACAGATGCTTTACGACAACGAGAGATTTTCCTAAGGAAGATACCAGAACATTCCATCGATGTGTGGAAGCTGAGAAAAGGGTATAAAGGCGCTGAACAAAGTCAAAGAATTGTCCAACTTGTAGACAACACTCTGCTGCTTTTAAGCCCACTCAGTTCAGACTGTGTCCAGCACAAGGGACATATACGGCAAACTCGTGCTTGCAATCCAGTGTATCAATTGCCACTACACATACGCAATATACCAACCACACAGGCCTTCAAAACTGAACTCAAAACATATCTTTTTAAATTATACTACCCTGACTGATTCCCCTCCTCTGACCGATAAATGATCTTGCTGGCTGCCGTTCATGGTTTGCCTTGTAAAAGTTGGGGTGGGTGAATATACATTTTTTTTTCGCTGTTCTTTATTTCATAAATGTATTTTATTTTAATGTCATGATTATGTCTCTTTTGATAAAATTTTTATGTACAGCGCGGTGAGCCCAGTCCTAGGCTGGGGTACCGCGCTATATAAGACCTCTTATTATTATTATTATTATCGCCCAGACATATAAATTTTAAACTTTGTCATACGATTGGCCACGGCAATTTGAAGGCGGAATTTCGTTCTCATTCAGGAAATCCAAAACATTGTCTGCTAGATCCTTTGATACACAACATTGTCTGCTAGATCCTTTGATACACAACAGTGTCTGTTTGATCCTTTGATACACAACAGTGTCTGTTAGATCCTTTGATACACAACAGTGTCTGTTTGATCCTTTGATACACAACAGTGTCTGTTAGATCCTTTGATACACAACAGTGTCTGTTAGATCCTTTGATACACAACAGTGTCTGTTCGATCCTTTGATACACAACAGTGTCTGTTAGATCCTTTGATACACAACAGTGTCTGTTCGATCCTTTGATACACAACAGTGTCTGTTCGATCCTTTGCTCCATGGGAAAATATGGAAATTAACTTGATAAAACGTTCCACAGACTTACATCCTCGAATGTACCGGACCGTAAATGTCAGTTGATCAATGTGTGAAATGTCTGAAGTGGAATCATAATCATAACTTATTGAATAATTCTTTGACTCTTTAAATTCTTCCAGAATAGCACAAAGGACATGTTGCCCCATTAGATCAATACATTTTTCTCAAATATTTGCCGATAGATATGATGTGTTACCCTTTCCAGCATTTCCATTCAGTTTGAGATACTCTTCCAAAAAAAAAGAGGTTAAATTCACTCAGCAGCTTTAAAATACCTAAACAATGTCCATTGTTGACTGACCCAATTGCTTGACCCAAACCTCTGGAGGCAAGGAAGCGAACGCCATAAACCCTAGAGTCAGAACTTGATGCCAATACTTCTGTTTTTACCTATGGTCTTTGATTAGTAAAGGACCTAAACACCTAGCTTCTTTCAGTCGAAGAAAATATGCCTTTCGATGCACTACTCCATGTTCCACAATTAGATTGTTATGTTTCCAGTACTTAAATCCTGATATAGCAAAGGGCAATACTTTTTTTTTTCAACAATAGACGACACGTAAAACAATACAAGCAACCTTGGTATGGTGAAGAGAGAAGTCTTTCCGCAGTTCACGCTTGAACATATTTCTTGATAAATACCATGTCTTAGTTCTTTCTTCTCTAGCTCTGCCTGAGTTTGAAAGGTTGCAGTCATGATTCTGTAATTCAGGTAATTATTTAAAAAAAAATGGATTTGTCTGTCCCTTCAGACTGACGCGTGCCCCGCTAAAAACAAACAACGGGAATTGATCAATAGAAATGGTGCCATTAATAAAATCGATCTCTGTGTTTGAGATACCGGTATGTAAGTGTTTGAGCTGCCCGGTATGTAAGTGTTTGAGCTGCCCGGTATGTAAGTGTTTGAGCTACCCGGTATGTAAGATGAACATGACTTTGAGCTTGAAACAGTGAGCACAAATTATGTCTAAATGCCTATATATTTCTGCCTACAGCTCAGACATACGGTGACTGTTGGGTTTTATTTATCATCTAAATATGTTTTTTTCAGATACAGAATAGAAAATATTTTTCTGTCGAAAAAAATAATAAAATTCTTTGGGTTTTATTTTTGTTTTTTAAAAATAAAGTTAATTTAAAAAAGAATTATTCATTGGTGACGTACAAATTCCTGATATAATGCCAATTAAATTCAGTAGTACTTTAACTGGTGCAAGGATAGATTTTTCTCCATTAATTTCACTACGGAGCAAAGGCGTATCTAGGGTTATTACCGCCCGGTGCAAACATCTTTGACTAACATGATTGTAAACTCGGGTTAGGGTTATTACCGCCCGGTGCAAACATCTTTGACTAACATGATTGTAAACTCGGGTTAGTGTTATTACCTCCCGGGGCAAACATCTTTGTCTAACATGATTGTAAACTCGGGTTAGGGTTATTACCGCCCGGTGCAAACATCTTTGTCTAACATGATTGTAAACTCGTGTGACCAAATCATCATTAGGAAAAAACAGGACGCTTTTTTTTTTTTGGGGGAGTCTTTTCCTATGTTTCAATGATGTGATGTTTTGTTTTATATCTGAACGTCCACCATGACCAGTACTGAAAACATTATTGCAAAGTGTTCACTCGGCTTCACTTTCACAGCGTCCCTTTTTAATATGGTTCCACTCTTTGGAATACTGCTTCATAAACTTACATTGACGCTTGGGCATAATTGTTGTTTACATGAGAAGATAATATAAAATTAAAGAATGAAGTTCAACACCCAAAACAAACACCTGTCACTCTGACACGAACTGCCCGGCAGGGATCACACTTAAGACGAACACATTACACGTAGCGGTCGTGGAATCAAAATTGTTTTCTGCTCAGTTACATCCTCCCCTCCCCAACCCACCCCCTGCAGCTTTAAATCTCGTGTCTTTCGCTATACATTTACATATAAGATCTATGGCAGCGACACTGTGGTGGAGAGGGAACGGTGCAGCCATCATGCGAACCCACATCCCTTCTGGCACTGGCTACACAGCTAGCCAAAATATTACTTGAAGTTATATTATAAATTAGGAAGTTTTAGTAATTAGAAAATGTGTTTGGTTTTTAAAAAAAGGACATTTAGGCGTCCCGAGAGACTTTTTCGTGACAACGGGTACGATAGTGAAAAAACGGGACAATCCCGTTTTTACGGGACGTTTGGTCACCCTACTGTAAACAAATACTCCAACTTTATTATTTTTAGATTCATATCTTGGAGAAGTAAAACTTGTTGACGAAAGTTATTCCCCTTTAAAAGTTTAAAAGGTATCCAACTTATGATTCGCATTTATAATATTAAATAATTTTGGAACGTGCCGATAAAATCGTGGGTTAAAATTGGGAAATGTGCTGTCCACTGATTTTTAAATCAAATATAAGTGCCAAAACATTTCAATATTCATTAACAATATTTGCAACATGAAGCCTTTATAAGAGGGTGTCTCCTAGAAGCGCAGGGCCCCCTAGAAGCGCGGGGCCCCCTAGAAGCGCGGGGCCATGGGCAAGTGAACACTATGCCCATGCCTTAAGACGGCACTGATTCGAAATTAGAATTAGTGAAGTCTTAAGAACTGAAACAAAATCTGTCGAGGGGTACAACATCATGAAACAAATCCTTGATGTTGTACTATTCCTGGTGAATGGGAGCTTGCTTTTTCGTGTCAGTTCCCAGCGTATTGTTGAAAAAGACAATGGAAATATTTCATAGAAATGTTGCCTCAGTTGGATCTAATTCTAAAAGAACATGTGTTGTAAGTTAAAGAGTCTCAAGAAAAAGGAGAGTGACTTCAAATACATTATATCAGTGCCTACGACATCAAGTACATTATCTCAGTGCCTAAGACTTCAAGTACATTATCTCAGTGCCTTCGATTTCAAGTACATTATCTCAGTTTCTATGACTTCAGTTACACTATCTCAGTGCCTACGATTTCAAGTACATTATCTCAGTTTCTATGACTTCAGTTACATTATCTCAGTACCTATGACTTCAAGTACATTAATCTCAGTGCCTATGACTTCAAGTACATTATCTCAGTTTCTATAACTGCAAGTACATCATCTCAGTTTCTATGACTGCAAGTACATTATCTCAGTTTCTATAACTTCAAGTACATTATCTCAGATTCTATGATTGCAAGTACATTATCTCAGTTTCTATGACTGCAAGTACATTATCTCAGTTTCTATGACTGCAAGTATGTTATCTCAGTTTCTATGACTGCAAGTACATTATCTCAGTTTCTGTGACTTCAAGGACATTATCTCAGATTCTACGACTGCAAGTACATTATCTCAGTGCCTATGACTGCAAGTACATTATCTCAGTGCCTATGACTATAAGAATATAATCTCAGTTAATATGACTGCAAGTACATTATCTCAGTGCCTATGACTTTAAGTACACTATCTCATTCTCTATGACTGCAAGTACATTATCTCAGATTCTATGACTGCAAGTACATTATCTCAGTGCCCATGACTTCAAGTACATTATCTAAGTTTCTATGACTGCAAGTACATTATCTCAGTGCCTATGACTTTAAGAATATAATCTCAGTTTCTATGACTGCAAGTACATTATTTCAGTTCCTATGACTTCAAGTACACTATTTCATTTTCTATGACTGCAAGTACATTATCTCAGGTTCTATGACTGCAAGTACATTATCTCAGTGCCCATGACTTCAAGTACATTATCTCAGTTTCTATGACAAACAGCATTTTCTTTGCTTTATGTAATACAATATGATAACCAATATGAAATTGTTTTTAAAAGAGGTTTTACATAGCAGAGAGGATAGAAACAATGAAAGAACACGATATTCCACTGTCAGATCGCCTTACAAAGAGATATGACAATGTCAGATTAACGTACACAGAAGTATAACAATGTCATATTGCCGTACACAAAGATACGACAATGTCAAATTGCCGTAAACAGATTTATGACAATGTCGGATTGACGTACACAGAGATATGACAATGCAGCCAATATGGCAGTAAAATATAAAGGTGCACAAGCAAGAATAGCCTACTTGAAGATATGAAACAGCTTTATTTTCCCCATATTACTGCCACACACTTGTGTGGAAATGACGTCACATAATACATTTACTAAAGCCCTAACATACATTTGAACAGTACAAACTGCTTACAAATTGTTTAGTCCTAGTCCACAGCGATGGGAAATCTTGCAGAAGTGTATTGGATGTCTTCTTCACGACATGTCTAAGTCTAACTCACGATTGTCTGACGGCATGTCTAACACACGATATCAGACTGGGTTAAAAGTATAAAGCTCTTTGTAGCCCAGGCCAGGCATGTCTAACACACGATGGTCAGACGAAATGTTTAGCACACGATGGTCAGACCATGTTAAAAGTATAAAGCTCTTTGTAGTCCACCTGCCAAGCATGTCTAACACTCGATGGTCAGATGAGTCAATTAGGTGAAATCAAATCAGTCAGTTAGAGAGGGTCAACTGAGTCCATTAGAGAGGGTCGAGTCCATCTGAGAGGATCAAATGTGTCCATTAGAGAGGGCCGATTAAATTTGAAAGGATTTAATGAGTCTATTAGAGAGGGCCGAGTCCATTTGAGAGGATCAAATAAGCTCTTTGGAGAAGATCAAATGAATCCATAAGGCAAGGATCAAATGAGTCTATTAGATAGGGCCAAATGATGCCCTTAAAGAAGGTCAAATGAATCAGAGAGGATCAAATGAGTCCATTAGAATCGATCAAATGAGTCCATTAGAGAGGGCTAAATGAGTCAATTATAAAGGGTTAAAAGAGTCAATTAGAAAGGGCAAAATAAGTCCATTTGAAAGGATTAAATGTCGATCTAAAAAGTCCATTAAACAGGGCCGAGTCCATTAGAGAGGATGAAATAAGTCAATAAGATAGGATAAAATCAGTCAGTTTGTTAGAGAGGGTAAACTGAGTCCATTAGAGAGCATCAAACGAGTCCACTAGCAAGTTTCAAATGATTCCATTTTAGAAGATCAAATGAGTCCATTACAAATGATCAAATAAGTCCTTTATGGCAGATCAAATGGGTCAATTAGAGAGAGTCAAATGTGTCAATAAGAAGGAGCAAAATGTGTCCATTAGTGAGGATCAAATGACTCCATTTGCACGGTCAAATGTGTCCTTTAAAGAACATTAAATGAGTCAATTAGAGAGTATCAAATAAGCCCATTAGAGATGGCTGAGTCAATTAGAGAGGATCAAATGAGTCATTTGGAGAGGGTAAAACGAGTCCATTCGATAGGGCCATGTGAGACAATTGGAGAGGATCAAATGACTCAAACAGAGAGGGTCACATGAGTCCTCTTGAGAGGATCAAATTAGTCTATTAGACAGGGTCAAATGAGTCCATTGGATTGGATCAAATGAGTCCATTAGATTGGGTCAAAGGAATCCATTAGAGGATCAAATTGTCAATTTGAGAGGGTTAATTGAAAACATTAATAGGGCGGGCGGCATATGAAGCCATTGGAGAGGGGTCAAATAAGTCCATAATAGAAGGCGAATTGAGTCCATGGAATTTCTGACTCGCTTGAAAAGATTCAACCTGGAAGTCTTTTTACAAATATATGTGTCTGCCTCCATATCCTGTTAACAATTTCTGCAACTGTATCCCTTTCACAGTTCTTGCAACTGTCACCCCTGCAGAGTTCCTGCCATTGTCGCTTTTGCAGAGTTCCTGCCAATGTCGCCACTGGCTGAGATCTTGCCAGTGTAACCCCTGCAGAGTTCTTGCCACTTTCGTCCCTGCAGAGTTCGGTCACTGCCCTGCAGGATTATTGCCATTTTCACCCCCGGCAGGGTTCTTGCCACTATCACCCCTGCAGAGTTCTTGCCACTGACGCCCCTGCAGAGTTCTAGCCCCTGTCACCTTTACAGAGATCTTGCCACTGTTGACCCTGCAGAGTTCTTGCCCTTGTCGCCTTTAAAGAGTTCTTGCCTCTGTCACTTCTGCAGAGTTCCTGCTACTATCGCCCCTGAAGAGATCTTGTCACTGCGGCCCCTGTAAATTTCTTGCCCCTGTTGCTTTTGCGGAGCTCCTGCCATTGTTGCCCCTGCAGAGCTCTTGCCACTGTCTCCCCGTAGAGTTCTTAACACTGTCGCCCTGTCAGTGTTCCTACCACTGTCGCCCCTGTAGATTTCTTGCCCCTGTGGCTTTTGCCGAGTTCCTCCCATTGTTGCCCCTGCAGAGTTCATGCCCCTGACGTCCTTGCAGAGTTCCTGTCACTGTCGCCCCTGCAAGGTTATTGCCAAGTTCTACCCTGCAGGGTTCTTGCCACTGTAGCCCCTGCAGAGTTCCTGCCCCTTTCACTTTTGCAGAGTTCTTGCTACAGTCGCCACTGGCTGAGATCTTGCCATTGTAACCCCTGCAGAGTTTCTGCCACTGCCACCCTTGCAGAGTTCTTACCACTGTCGCCTTTACATAGCTCTTGCCACTGTGGCCCCTGCAGGGTGCTTGCCACTATAACCTCTGCAGAGTTCTTGCCCCAGTCGCCTTTACAGAGATCTTGCCTCTGTCACCTCTGCAGAGTTCCTGCTACTATCGCCCCTGAAGAGATCTTGCCACTGTGACCCCTGCAGAGTTCTTCCCACTGTCATCCTTGCCGAGTTATTGCCCCTGTCGCCCCGGCAGAGTTCTTGCCACTGTCGCCCATGCAGAGTTCTTCCCACTGTCGCCCTTGCAGAGTTCTTGCCACTGTCGCCCCAGCAGAGATCTTGCCACTGTCGCCCCAGCAGAGTTCTTGCCACTGTCGCTCCTGAAGAGATCTTGCCACTGTGGCCCCTGTAGATTTCTTGCCCCTGTTGCTTTTGCAGAACTCCTGCCATTGTTGCCCCTGCAGAGCTCTTGCCACTGTCCCCCTGTAGAGTTCTTAATACTGTCGCCCGTGCAGTGTTCCTAACACTGTTGCCCCTGTAGTGTTCTTGCCACCGTCTCCCCTGCACTGTTTCTGCCACTTTTGCCCCTGCAGAGTTCCTGCTACTGTTGCCCCTGCAGAGTTCCTGCCACTGTTGCTTTTGCAGAATTCTTGCCACTGTCGCACCTGAAGAGTTTTTCCACTGTCGCCTTTACAGAGTTCTTCCCACTGTCACCCTTTGCAGAGTTCTTGCCACTGTGGCCCCTGCAGAGTTCCTGCCACTGTCACCCCTGTAGAGTTCTTGACACTTTTGCCCCAGCTGTTTCTTGCCACTGTCGCCCCTGCAGAGTTCTTCCCACTGTCATCCTTGCCGAGTTATTGCCCCTGTCGCCCCGGCAGAGTTCTTGCCACTGTCGCCCCAGCAGAGATCTTGCCACTGTCGCCCCAGCAGAGTTCTTGCCACTGTCGCTCCTGCAGAGTTCCTGCCACTGTCACACTGCAGAGTTCTTGCCAATGTCACCCTGCAGAGTTCCTGCCACTGTCACCCCTGTAGAGTTCTTGACACTTTTGCCCCTGCTGTTTCTTGCCACTGTCGCCCCTGCAGAGTTCTTCCCACTGTCATCCTTGCCGAGTTATTGCCCCTTCACCCTGCAGAGTTCCTGCCACTGTCACCCCTGTAGAGTTCTTGACACTTTTGCCCCTGCTGTTTCTTGCCACTGTCGCCCCTGCAGAGTTCTTCCCACTGTCATCCTTGCCGAGTTATTGCCCCTGTCGCCCCGGCAGAGTTCTTGCCACTGTCGCCCATGCAGAGTTCTTCCCACTGTCACCCTTGCAGAGTTCTTGCCACTGTCGCCCCAGCAGAGATCTTGCCACTGTCGCCCCAGTAGAGTTCTTGCCACTGTCGCTCCTGCAGAGTTCCTGCCACTGTCACCCTGCAGAGTTCCTGCCACTGTCACCCTGCAGAGTTCTTGCCAATGTCGCCCCTGCAGAGCACTCTAAAGCTGATAAAAAATTATCTAATATTGAATGTCACATGGGTGAACGTTAGATTTGGCAAACTCTGTATCTGCTCTTGCAAAAAACGATTGAATTTGATGTGGTGTATCGATTGATTTTGGTGCTGTGAATCGTATTGTGCAAGAAGAATGGCAAAGAAAGCACTTTTGTTTAGCAAAATAAAAATACCATTACGACTTAACTTTAACAATTGTTATGAGCATGGGATCAATCTAGTATTAAATATATTGCTTATGTTTATTGTCACATTATTGTTTTCATTATCTTTACAGAACTACATATACTCTTTTGAATATATTTGAAAGTATGCTTGAATGCAATTGATCAATTCTGACATATTTAATTTATGGATGTGTCCATGCGTAGGGTTGTGTTGGGGAGGGGGCATTTATAGTTTTGATTCAGCACTTAATACTCCTGTTGGCTGTCCTAATTGTCAGCATTTGTGATACATAAGCACTTAATACTCCTGTTGGCTGTCCTGGTTGTCAGCATATTGATACATAAGCACTTAATACTCCTGTTGGCTGTCCTGGTTGTCAGCATATGTGATACATATCTATTAACAATAATGAAAACTGGGTCTTTTCTAAACTTATTTAAATTATTGAAATAGATATTTAAGATATACAAGTATAAATGTTATTTAGTTTTCCTGTAACTCTTACTTGAATAAATGTTGCTCTACTTGGCAACAACTTTTAAGCTCAAATGTCTTATCAATTCAGTTTTTCATGGAACATTTAATTAAGCTAATCTATTTAATAAACATTAACATCAGTCCAGAAGACAAAATTTTGATTGATTGATTTCAGTTAAGTTATTTGTATATCAGTCATTGTTAATTCCTATGTTTGGATATGTTTTGATGTCAAAATAAATAAAATAAAATTTAATTCTAAAAGCAGCTTGTTTATTTGCTTATATAACAGCTTATATATAATATAACTGTCATCAGCCCAATTCTAAATTAACAATAAACATTGGCTCGTGGAATGTTAGAACCATGTTTGAAACAGGCAATTAACATTGGCTCGTGGAATGTTAGAACCATGTGTGAAACAGGCAATACACATTGGCTCATGGAATGTTAGAACCATGTGTGAAACAGGCAATAAACATTGGCTCGTGGAATGTTAGAACCATGTGTGAAACAGGCAATAAACATCGGCTCATGGAATGTTAGAACCATGTGTGAAACAGGCAATAAACATTGGCTCATATAATGTTAGAACCATGTGTGAAACAGGCAATAAACATTGGTTCGTGGAATGTTAGAACCATGTGTGAAACAGGCAATAAACATTGGCTCATGGAATGTTAGAACCATGTGTGAAACAGGCAATACACATTGGCTCATGGAATGTTAGAACCATGCGTGAAACAGGCAATACACATTGGCTCATATAATGTTAGAGCTATGTGTGAAACAGGCAATAAACATTGGCTCATGAAATGTTAGAACCATGTGTAAAACAGACAATAAACATTGGCTTGTGGAATGTTAGAACCATGTGTGAAACAGGCAATTAACATTGTCAGGGCATGAGGAGAACAATACATTGGCCTTAGGAGAAACACGCAAGTACTCAGGGCACAAGGAGGACAATTATCAACACATATATGAGTCGCATTCATGATAAGACTGCTAGGACAAGGGACATTGATAGGATGGGAAGTACATGATTCGAGTATTATTACAGCAACATTCCGAATCAAGAAGAAGAAAATAAATATGAATGTAATACAGGGTTATGAATGTAATACAGTGCTATGCACATATCAATGATAGTAAGGAAGATGAGTACGAAGCTTTATACAATGACTACAAGCTATACTGGATTCATTTCCAGTTAGAGATCTAAATATTATAATGGGATATCTAATTTAATCTACTTAAGAAAATCTGCAAGCTATCGAGCCAAAGTCTTCCCCATCGCAGTCCCCGCTACTCCCAACTGGCCTTCAACCTGTCCCCTAGTGGTCTTTATTTCAGTCAGGCAGCGCCAGTATAGGAGCTGCTCATTCCTGCCCAAGACAATCAGAGACTGGAACCATCTTTCAAAAGGAACAGTTGAGGCGACAACACTAGACACATTTGTGTCTATTGCCTCAAGCCTTCAAACCCCTAGTGCATAATTTCCTCATCACCACCAGTAACAGAAACATTGCAAATCCCATCTACATGCATAGGAGCCAAAATGATCAATAAATTGATCGTGGGCCCTTAGGATATAGAAGAAGAAGACGGCATCAGAGAAGGAACACCTGGCCGGCCGGTTGATGTTCTCACAGCAACTTGGCCGGAATTTCTAGGGGCTGGGGTGGATATATTTTATATCTCTATGTTCCCCCTCCCCATCCCGGGGAGACGACAGTTGTTACGAAGACGCCCTCTACTAGGGTTTACGTGGTTTCTACGTTGTGACTAATTCACACTGTGGTGGCTGGGATGAAACGGTTGCCTAGGAGCAGTTCCCCCAAGACTGCATACATAGGGAGATCTAAATGCTAAGATTGGCAAAGAAAACAGAGGGCATGGTATAGGAGAGAGAGAAATGAAAGAGTGGCAGACTTCAACGAGGCTAATGAACTCGTTAATGGGGGCGTCAAATCCCTGCATAATATACCCGCAAAGCCCATGGGGCAAACAATCAAAAACTACAGGAATTCAGAGTTACCTGGAACAATAAGTTGCAGAACAGCAAGACAACAAAAATTGATAACCAGATAGAACTTCAATGCAAAACATAAAGATGTCTGTAACATCCATGTGTCATGATTTATTAGAACCGTTGAAACCAATTCACAAAGCTTGGCTGTCACTCAACACAAAGCTTGGCTCTCACTCAACACAAAGCTTGGCTCTCACTCAAAACAAAGCTTGGCTCTCACTCAAAACAAAGCTTGTCTCTCCCTCAACACAAAGCTTGGCTCTCACTCAACACAAAGCTTGGCTCTCACTCAACAACAGAGACTTGCTCTCACTCACCATGGTGCAAAAAATAAACGAGAGGAAAGAAATGAAGAGAGCAGTAAACGACAGCTGCACCAGGGCAGAGAGCAGTTAACAACAGCAGCACCAGGGCAGAGAGCAGTAAACTAAGCTTTATCAACTGAATCGCCTTTGATAGTCTGGACCAACAAACCTTGTGGAAACTTCTCCGGCATTATGAGGTACCAGGAAAACTATTCAGGATCATTCAAGGCTCTAATAAAAAAATGAACTGCATGGTGGTAGACTTTGCAGATGACAATTCACTTCTGTCCCAAAACCAGAAACAAATGCAGGAAAAGATTAAAGAGGTAGCCACCATTTCAGCAAAGGTCGGACTCAATATGAATAAAAGCAAGAAAAAGATCATGAAGGTCAACTCGGCCAACCAAGAGCATCCATCTCTCTGGTAGGAAATGCACTGGAAGAAGTTGAGGCCTTTACATACTTGGGCAGCACCATTGACAGAAATGGTGGATCATCCTGAAAAGATGAAGGTAGATGGGCACACTCTTTACAAAGCCCCAAATACCATCACCAGACCTATCATGGAATCCACAGGGAAAAAGAGAAGTCCTAAGAATATATGGAGATGGGAGCTAGAGGCAGATACAATAAGTATAGGACACTCCTGGAACAATGGGAAAGGAAAGCACAGGACTGAGATGACTGGAAAATTCTTGTAGACAGCCTATGCCCCAGGCTGGTTAAAAGGCATGAGTAAGTAAATAGAATCATTTCCCACTGGCTAGAGCACTAAGATTTAAAGTGATTTACAATCCTTTGAAAGTCCCCCAGCTTGCACATAAACAGATCATGCATTTTAGTTACTCGTACCTAATAAAAAACCATAATCTTTTATTTTATAAATTTATCCACAGAACAATAAATAACAAATTCAACAATAATCTCAGTGATATTCAATCTTTGCTGTAATATTTCCGAGTAATACATTTAATTTGTATTTAATAATAGACATATGAATAAAACGTTTCAACCATCTCATAATTGTATTTTTGAAGATTCAAGAATGCCTTGACTACACTTGACATTTCTATTTAAAACTTTGCTGATTTCCAAATGCAGGTCAACTATAGACATTTCTAGAGTAGTATATTGCTGACTTCTCATTGACACCTTCTATTACATATTACTGGTTTTCTATTGCATTAAATATGTATCTACTACCACACCATCTGAAGTCTATCTGCACTAATAAGATATTTATTGGAATTGGCATTATGGCAAAGAAATATATGAAGCACAGTTATAATATCCATTGACATTTGTGCTGTGACGTTGTGACAGTTGAATGCTTGCAATATGTTGTGAGCCAAAGTTAAAATCTTGGAATGTCTGAAACAACAATAAATAAATAAATATTGAAATGAAACTGAAATCAGAACATTTATGAGATAACATTTAGTTTCAATTTCATTGTGCCACATCATGACGTTCAAAAGTGTTTTCTGCTTCAGACCAACACACACACACTATTTATCCATTGTGTTTTATAATGTAACCTGCATCATGTTTAATCTTTCTGGCATTGAACAATACATTTCAGTGCAGCACTGTTTGAATCATAATTGCATTGATAACAAAAAATCCCATTTCATTATAAAAGATATTGAATGAATGTCCCACCAAATGCCTCACCTTGAATTGACCTAGATATTTCCTAGACTACATTCAGTTAAACTTTCATGGCCCATTATTACACGTAAACCCTCCATAGCAGGCCTGCACCCACTTTGCGGCCCGGGAAGTAACAAAATATTCTTTATTCTTTTTATTTTCTTAATATTTTCTGTCTATGTCATATTTTCTTTCGGCCCGCACAAGCCCTGTCCTATTTTCTTCTGGCCTGCACAAGTTTTTCATTAAGTATTATGGCCGCCTTATATTTTGAGTTGTGCAGGCCTGCTCTATAGTTTCAGTTACATGTAAATATTGTCACATTTAGTTATAGTTTTACAAACTGCTATGTAATTGATTCATAAAAGACACTGCTGTGTAAATGACTGATAAAAGACACTGCTGTGTAAATGACTGATAAAAGACAATGCTGTGTAAATGACTGATAAAAGGCACTACTGTGTAAATGACTGATAAAAGACACTGCTGTGTTAATGACCCATAAAAGTCACTGCTATGTAAATGACCCATAAAAGACATTGCTGTAAAAATGACTGATAAAAGTCACTGCTGTGTAAATGACTGATAAAAGATATTGCTGTAAATATGACTGATAAAAGTCACTGCTGTGTAAATGACCCATAAAAGTCACTACTGTGTAAATGACTCATAAAAGACACTGCTGTGTAAATGACTCATAAAAGACACTACTGTGTGAATGACTCATAAAAGACACTGCTGTGTAAATGACTCATAAAAGACACTGCTGTGTAAATGACTGATAAAAGACACTGCTGTGTAAATGACTCATAAAAGACACTGCTATGTAAATGACTCACAACAAACTTCCCCTCAGATCATATCTACATGCTCTAGGCACAGAAAACATGGCAAAGGACATTAAAATCTATATTCAACAAATATCTCTTTATGACTTAAAATTTCACTGCCAAGTATTTAGGTTTTTGTGTTTAAACTCCAATACTATATCATCAATTGGTTGAAAAGGTTTTATTTCAAAACAAAAGGTGTGTCTTTAGCAATTGTTCTTTTTTTTTTAATGCGTTCAAATGTTATGAAACTCATGAGCCCTTTACACTCACCTTGAGAATTTCCCTGGCATCAAACGACTCACGCAGCTTGATACCATGTTTGGCAGATTGGTTTTCAGATATGGCAGAGGGATCTTTCCTCATGAGTGTATTCATCACAGTGACATGCATTTTCACATGATCATGTTCACGTTTCACCACACCCTCACTTGTAAACTTATTTACAATTATGTCAACTAATTCCTGCAATCTGAAGATAAAAAAAAAATACCATTATCATATATATTGATATTTATGATTGACTTCATTAACTTTAATTTATAATAACAAAGCTTAAGTTTGGCTTGTTATGTGAATCACTCGTTACTATGTTTCATCGCATATTTAATTATGTATTCAGAAAATCGACACAATATTTGGGCTATGATAAATGAGAAACATATCTGATACTAAATACTATAACATGTTACTATTAAAGATATAATATTTTGAAAGGAAACGCCATGAGTGAGGATGAGATTTTTTGGGATTAACAGAAACTATCCTACAAGAAAGGATTAACTGAAATGATTCTACAAGATGGGATTAACTGAAACCATCCTAAAAGATGGGATTAACTGAAACCATCCTACAGGATGGCATTAACTGAAATTATCTTACAAGAAAGGATTAACTGAAACTATTCTACAAGAAGGGATTAACTGAAAGTATCCTACAAAAAGGATCTAACTGAAATCATACTAATGACATGGGTTTATAAAATGGAATGAAGATTTGTATCTAAATGGTTTTTATTTTCTTCATTTAATAGCAAGCTATTCTCTACCTTTGAGAGGACTTTCCAGGTTGCACTTTGGCATATAAGACATCAACTTCTGCAGGATCATCATTCATGTACTCAAGACCACATATGGGTACTTGCAATGTTTCATTTTGAAGAAAAGGTCTGAAATTTTAATTGTTAAATAACCTAATTCCTTTTATATATCTGGATATAAAAGGAAACTAACTTTGAAATAACATTGCATTTTCAGAATAATTACCATAATTAAAAATGTTCCTTAAAAGTTAAAATATTAATTGTTGGCAAGATAGACAACCATTGGAACAGCCTTAATTTTGAGAATATGCAATAACCTACTTTTCAAATTATAAAGAAAAGTAATAAGAGAGAGAAACGTTCCTTTGTTGTGTTCTTTTTTTTCAGGTTTTCAAATAACACTGTTCACTCATTTCTTTTAAATAATGCAAAACATTTTTTACAATTCTAGAGACTTGCAAGAGTTTATTACCATTTCTTGCAATATAATATATTCAGTTTATAAAAAACAGCAACATTTTTGTAGGGTAATCAAAACAAATTATTCTCTATGTATGTATGACTGGGCTTAGAAAATATATTTTTTTAAAAACGTATATAAGTTTTGTTTACATTCAATTTGATTCCTTTGACTACATAAGGATGCTCATCTACATTTCTAAATTGATGTTTGTTGGATCTAATGCTTCTCTTCACACTGTTGTTTGATGGATCTAATGCTTATCTTTACGCTGTTGTTTGTTGGATCTAATGCTTCTCTTTACACTGTTATGAGATTAGTAAAACAAAGTAAGGTTAAACCTGAAAAAGGAACGCAACAAAACAACGAACGTGTTGGAAGGAAGCCTTCGTCAGCGAACAAAACAGAAAAAACAGAGCAAAATTAAAAAATAGCACTTAGCTTACAAGTAGTATCCAAGAGGGCAGCAAATCAGAGAAGGAACACCTGGCCGGCCGGGGTGCTGCTCGCACAGCAACCGGGCCGGACTTTTTAGGGGCTGGGGTGGATATATTTTATGTCTCTATGTCCCCCCTCCCCATCCTGGACAGACGACAGTTGTTACGAAGACGCCCTCTACTAGGGTTTACGTGGTTTCTATGTTGTGACTAATTCACACTGTAGCTGGGATGAAACGGTTTGTTTAGGAGCAGTTTCCTCAAGACTGCATAATAAGAATCATTGGCGAGGGTTGTCATGTTCACTCACCTCATATCCTACAAAAGGTACTTAATAAAGCATGCAGTCAAGTAACGCATGCAGTCAAGTAAAGCATGCAGTCAAGTAACGCAATTTATCAAAACGCACCAAGTAGTGCCAAATACTGTTAATTTTATTTTGTGTGCAAAAGTTACAGCCATACATACATACCTAGAAAATTATTATTTGTGATCCTGAATTAAAAGCGATAAAGTCTTACTTAATTAGCTCCTCTTCACAAGCTTTCAGCAATGATGTCGCCTTCTCAATCTCATTATCATTAAGAAGGACCAGGGTCCCTAAGGTCAAATGCAGTCTTTTTGGATTCTGGAACAAACTTTCATCAACACCTTTTTCCTGAAAATTTAAAAATAAATATTATTAAATCTTAGTGTGTACAAAAAAAAAGGATAAATCTATGGAAAGTATTCACAATTCATTTGCTGTCCAGGGATACTACTTCTAAGCTAAGTGCTATTTTTAATATTATTCTGTTTTTTCTGTTGTTTTGTTCGCTGACGAAGGCTTCCTGCCGACATGTTCATTTTTTTGTTACGTTCCTTTTTTCAGGTTTAACCCTACTTTGTTTTATTCATTTTAACATTAAAAGTGATTATCATTGGATAAGAGAACAAACAACATTTAAACCACCCAATTAAATCATCACCCAACTTAATTAAATAGCAAGAACAAATCAGAAGATGTCTTTTATGATCTTATCACTTGACTGTGAACGCTGGAGGTAACTAAACTTAAGACTTCATAGCTGCAACCTAGAATACTAGTAAGTATGCAACCATGATTTTGATATTTTATTATTGCACTTGTAAAGTTCATATAATTATGTAGCAGGGATTTGATCGTGATTGATATATATTATGTATTCTAATATTGCCTTCGCCGCGGGCTACGACACACTACCATCCCATTATAGAGATGGAAGGTTGTTGTTCAGACTCGCCCATGTCTCTTTTAACAAAATGACAATAAAAACATATATATATATTTAACTATAAAATAAATGTTTGTTAATGATTGAATGTCTCATACTTTAATTAAAATGCTTACTTGGTCCAACATTGTCGCGAAGCAACATATGCTTATGCCGACAATGACAAAGACTTCTAATGATAAAACCATCCACACATTAGATGAATATGAAGAAGCCATGTCACCTTCAATACCTCGATCTGAATTCGTTGCTTGTGACTATTCGCCTGGATACTTATCTATTTTGTATCATTAATTTTGCCTTTAGCCTAGTTTATTCTTACTGGACCGACGTACCTTGAAGCTGGAACTAGGGGATCAGTTTATGTCCCACATCAAACTACCTATGGCTACTAGAAGGACCTCGAGATCCAGGGACTCTTGCTACCCAAGATTTATCGCTGGAGAGTCAACTTCCCCATCGCAGAGATCCCACAGATTCTATGACAGGGAACTCCGACTTCGCTACGCTTGGAAAAGGTCCGAAGACCAGAACGGAGGACACGCTTCATGAACAGAAGGAACTCCCACCCATTTTTGATCCACCGAGATCATCAGTGCAACTATAAAGGCTAAGTCTACAAAGATTGAACATAAAAACCTTGAGCAAATATAGCATTAATAATGATAACACTGTCAGTCTGTTAGGGACACTTGTTTTTCTTTAATATACATTTATAATTTCATTATATCCTTTTTTTATTTATATTAGTCATCAAGAGTGTACTACGAAGGAAATTGTAAATACCCTTATTCAATAAATACTTGTAATTATTTTATCCTTTAACAAAGACTTCATTTTAGTTTATAGGTATATATATAGGTTATCATGTCTGTGTGGTAATTTGGCTTAATTAAACCAATTCTTAGACAGAGTGCCAAGGGGAGATCACATATGAGAGATACCTCTCACTAGTAAAACATAAGTCAGATCTTGGCAGTACCCAAAAACCAAGTTGAATTTGAAATGCAGAAGTATGATCACACATCTCAGTAATTAACTGATCATTTCACTGCAGAGGATTTTTAACATCATTTAGGTGGCTAGTTATATCGACCAGAAATGTAAAGTCGCATACCCACTTTTTGTCTTCAAACTCTGGGATACTTATTGACTTGCTTGCAAAGAATGATTGTATTTCTTGCTGCAAATCCAACACTCTTTCAACATTTTGGCATAGGTCATGGAAGAAGAGGCTATATACTTCTGCATAAAATGTAACATTATTATAAACTGATTCTAACGACTTTAGCAATTTTTGGAACTGAAAGTGATTCAACCCATTCGACTTAATGACGATCACTATTTTGACGACCACTTTCATGAGACGGTCCATTTTGAAGGACTTCGAACATAAATTCTCTTGATTAATAATTCAATGAAAATTAAGCATTGAAGTATTACCAGCTTTGGAGGCCTCATGGGCAATCAGTTTGACTAAATCTTTGTGAGAACTATACATTGTTAAGCCCGATAAGTTGTTAAGTTGTAACGAAAAGTGATTCAATATCGATGTAACTGCCTCTAACAAATCTCGTGACTTAGTAGTGTCCTTAAGTGGATGCGATGCCGCTAATTCTTCTGTCTTTTTAAAATGGACTTCAACATCCCTGATAAAAATTGCCTGTTGGGAAGTATCTGCCATATCTGTGCTTTTATCAAATGCTAGAGAATAAAATATTATAAATGTAAATAAAATAAAAATGACTGTTCAAGTTATCTTCAATATTTTTTCCAATGTCATCTTAATGCCGATAGTAATAGTCTGACCAGACCGGCTTATTTTTTAGAAATCCTCCTTCTTTTCTGGACACAGAATTTCAACAATGCTCTCCAAACATTCCTTGACCATTTCACCATCCATTTTTTTGCTCGTATCATGGCTACTGAATAACTAGTTTTTACATAGCATATTGACTCTGAACCCGCTCTAGTAATATCTTTTGTTGTGCAGAATAATTTTTTAAAAAAAGTTATTTGCTTGATTTTGTTAAAATTGCCCTTTGTATTAATCAAACTTATTTGCATGTTTCGTCTCCTTGTCTTGTTTGATGTAATAATCTTTTAAAACAGAAACTGAAACAGATTCCTTGTAAATCAAAAATGTGGGCTTTGTTTTAATTTCCATGAAAAGTAGTTTATAGTCCAGTTTTTTTGAAAACTTCTTAAATCTTTTCTTATTCAGTCCAATAAATTTGTATTTTAACACCAATCTTAAAATCTCTCCAGACATAGTGGTGATAATAGAACAAAAGTACAGAATAACACAGAACTTTGTCAAGCTGGATTGAAAGTAGTTATGAGTATGAGCCTGATAGTGTTGTGAGAATGAAAGTAGTTATGAGTATGAGCCTGATAGTGTTGTGAGAATGAAAGTAGTTATGAGTATGAGCCAGATAGCGTTGTGAGAATAAAAGTAGTTATAAATATGAGCCTGATAGCGTTGTGAGAATGAAAGTAGTTATGAATATGAGCCTGATAGTGTTGTGAGAATGAAAGTAGTTATGAGTATGAGCCTGATAGTGTTGTGAGAATGAAAGTAGTTATGAATATGAGCCTGATAGTGTTGTGAGAATGAAAGTAGTTATGAGTATGAGCCAGATAGCGTTGTGAGAATGAAAGTAGTTATGAATATGAGCCTGATAGTGTTGTGAGAATGAAAGTAGTTATGAATATGAGCCTGATAGTGTTGTGAGAATGAAAGTAGTTATGAATATGAGCCTGATAGTGTTGTGAGAATGAAAGTAGTTATGAATATGAGCCTGATAGTGTTGTGAGAATGAAAGTAGTTATGAGTATGAGCCAGATAGCGTTGTGAGAATAAAAGTAGTTATGAATATGAGCCTGATAATGTTGTGAGAATGAAAGTAGTTATGAGTATGAGCCTGATAGTGTTGTGAGAATGAAAGTAGTTATGAATATGAGCCTGATAGTGTTGTGAGAATGATAGTAGTTATGAGTATGAGCCTGATAGTGTTGTGAGAATGAAAGTTGTTATGAGTATGAGCCTGATAGTGTTGTGAGAATGAAAGTAGTTATGAGTATGAGCCTGATAGTGTTGTGAGAATGAAAGTAGTTATGAGTATGAGCCTGATAGTGTTGTGAGAATGAAAGTTGTTATGAGTATGAGCCTGATAGTGTTGTGAGTATGAGCCTGATAGTGTTGTGAGAATGAAAGTAGTTATGAGCATGAGCCTGATAGTGTTGTGAGCTTCCTAAAGATGCTGAAGACCACACAACATATATATTAGAAGTTGTAGTCTCATTTAAATTTTATCAACACCTAGAGTCAATCAAAAAACCAAGTCCCCTTGAGTGTCAAATAGCAGGATATTTGAAATAGCTCAAAACCAATGATTTTTTTTTAAATATGTGAGATATTTCCAACTTCTCCTACCTATAATTAAAAAAAAATATGATTCCAACTACACATGATGTAATATTATTTTGGTGATGTGTAAATAAAGTTATCATTTATGTTCATTTGACCTAGCTCCGCGGGCCGCAACATGACTCCGGGCTGGCAGCTGTGGCACGCGGGCCTCATGTTGGCCACCCTTGATACAGAGTGATACCCCTTAAGGAGTCTTTACCAACTTCTTATTGATTTATCATTATACATATTTTTAGAAATTTCCTTAGTGCATCAGCTATAGAGGAATACACCAAAGGAGCAAATAAAAAAAAGCCATCTTTCAGATGTCTGCAAGATCCTTTACACCAACAACTTCTGTCTGCATTTGAACAAACCCCCTCCCCCACCTCACCATACTTTGGATGACCCCTTTTGGATAGTTGAATGTAAATTAATTTTTTAGGCAGTCTGGCTTTCTTGCAACATGTCCAGCCCAGTCATGTCCAGCCCATCTGTCATGTCCAGTTAATCAGTCATGTCCAGGCTAAATGTCATGTCCATTTTCATAAAAGCATTTGGACTCCGAGAAAGCTGTTCCGTTGTAGGATTTCTGTATCATTGACTTTTCTTTGGCCACTTTATAAAGTTATATGACTAAGTATACATCTGCATCATTTGTATTGCACTAAAACTTTAATGTTAAGACATGGATAATTTACCCCACTGAACCTGTCCAGGACCTCTGCCTTGAAAAATTGAAATCTTTCAATGACATCTGGTGAAGTGACTGGTATTGAAAGAAAGTGAGTGAAAGGTTGATGTTGACGCGCTGAGTCAATAAGTACATCAATTCTAGTTTTTGCCGAGACTATTCCTTTGCGTTCATGGCCATAGATAACTGAAAAAAGAGGTCCCTTGTAATTCAACATGTATTTTATATTGTTATCAAGTAAATAAAGATTTAATTCAATAAATGTGTATTTTATCTGTAAATTTCTATTAAAACAAAATTGAACCAGTTTCGGAGGTTGTAAAGTAAAATAATAAAATAAAAAATAAAATTAACTGAACCAGTTTCAGAGGTTGTAAAATAATATAATGAAAATAACTGAACCAGTTTCAGAGGTTGTAAAATAATCTAATAAAAATAACTGAACCAGTTTCAGAGGTTGTAAAGTAATCTAATGAAAATAACTGAACCAGTTTCAGAGGTTGTAAAATAATATAATGAAAATAACTGAAAAGTCCTAAGAAATAGAAAGATACCAGTCATTCAAGAAACAATTGGACAGAAGGAGAAAATTAAGACTGACATATCAATCACTACTGAGAATCATTCATAAGGAATTGCACCAGATGCCATAGGGATGACTTCCTTTTAAAATTTGACCTTACATATTAATCCACACTAAGACGGCCGCCGCCACCCTGGGGATAAAAACATAATCCTATGTTTTCTGGCTAATTAGATATGAGGACCTTCACTGGTATCTTCTTGGGAAGTTTTCCCTAGAGCTATCAACCACATAGATCTTAGTAGTGTTTAATTTTAAACATCACTTCACAAAAACTAGCTAGTGAGGGTGATGAAACCGCTGCCTAGGAGACCTGTCCCTAATGGGGGTTGCAAATTTCATAATCGATATCTACAATCCTTTAGTGGCAGATGTAATAATAATAATAATAATAATTAGTTGTCTTTTATAGCGCGGTACCCCAGCCTAGGGCTGGGCTCACCACGCTGTACACAAAAATATTATCAAAAGAGACATAATTATGACATTAAAATATAATACAATTATGAAGTAAAGAACAGCATGAACCCCAAGACTTTACAAGGCAAACCATTGACGCCAGCGAACAAGATCATTTATCGGTCAGAGGAGGGGAATCAGTCAGGGTAGTATAGTTTAATGAGATGTGTCTTGAGTGCAGTTTTGAATGCCTGGGTGGTTGGTATATTGCGGATGTGTAGTGGCAAAGAATTTCATTGTTTGGGGGCGCAGAAAGAGAAAGATTGTTCACCATATGTTTAGTGTGTCTTGGGAATGGACAGAATACGCATGTCTGCGGAGGAGCGAAGCTGTCGAAGGGGTGAATAGACAGAAATAAGTTCGGTTAGATAGGAAAGGCAGGAATCCGAGAAAAAGTAATCATGTACCCTAAACTGTAGCTCCACATAGTTAGGCAGGCGTGTAGCCCCGAAGGTTTCCTAGGTAAACTTGCAGACTCCAAGGACCTATTCAACCTCAGCCGCAGGCTGCCTTGAGTTTTAATTATAATTACTGTACTCAAAGTGATTTATCATCTGGTTATTGATGTATTTAAAAAGAAGTCATTTTTTTAAAATCAAAGTGAGTAGTCATTTGAAAAGCATTTCCTGATCAACAGATAAAAAGTAGGTTGTCATAAAATTTAATGTTATAATCTTTAAGTTAAAATGGTATTTCATTAGCAGAGGAGAAAAAAAGATCATAATTGTTTGGAAGAGATGACATTCTTATATAAAGTGATCATGGGACTGGTGCCGGCCATCCCAGCAGGCACGTACCTCACCCCACAGAAGCCGAGTAGACTGATCAGAGCAAAACGCTCACTGAACACGGACTTCACCAGTGACATTCCCATAAACAATTACACCAGAAACAATAGCAAATGCTTCAAAGTGCCTCAGTGCAACACAGTGCAGTATCAACATTCTTTCTTCCCACGCACAATAATAGCGTGGAACAACCTGAACGATGCCACTGTGAACTCGACATCAGTCGAAAGCTTCAAGGTTGCCCTGTCATCAGCTAGGAGCTGTTAGAATAGCAACATCATACCCCCAACTGTTGCAAAGATGCCAGTACATGGATGCAGCAACAAAACATTACCAGAACCAGTTGTTTAGAGAGAGGAGATGTTGGGAGAGATGAGATATTGAGAGAGATGGGATGTTGGGAGAGATGAGATGTTGAGAGAGATGAGTTGTTGAGAGAGAGAGGAGATGTTGGGAGAGATGAGATATTGAGAGAGATGGGATGTTGGGAGAGATGAGATGTTGAGAGAGTTGAGTTTTTGAGAGAGAGGAGATGTTGGGAGAGATGAGATGTTGAGAGAGATGGGATGTTGGGAGAGATGAAACTTGAAAGAGATGAGTTTTTGAATGAGAGAGGAGATGTTAAGAGAGATGAGCTGCTGAGAGATAGGAGATGTTGAGAGATGGGATGTTGGAAGAGATGAGATGTTGAGAGAGATGAGTTGTTGAGAGAGACAGAGGAGATGTTGAGAGAGAGGAGATGTTGAGAGAGATGAGCTGCTGAGAGAGAGGAGATGTTGAGAGAGAGGAGATGTTGGGAGAGAGGTATTGTTGGGAGAGAGATGTTAAAAAAGTTAAAATGTAATTAAATGTAAAAATTAAAATAAAAGGTTATGCATACCTAGATGTTGCTGCCTGTCTCCTGGTTTAGGTACACAAATCTGGGTCTGGGTCTCTGCTTCCATTCGTTTTTTAGTCTCCCCCTTTTTACCAATGATATACTTAAAGTATGTGTCAGGTACCAGCAGTGACAAACTTAATCCTCTCTTTGTTTCAGTTATATCTAAAGTGCTGTCACAAAACTCATCAGCAAAATTCAGCTCCAATTTCAGATCTGTAAGAATAATTTAAGTCTGATGCAAGTTACATCAATAAATACACATTTATGAAAATTTTGTATCAATTTACTAACAACTTTAAGTTATATTTTAACTAAATAAACCCAAGTTACATCAATAAATACACATTGATGAGCATTTTGTCTCAGTTTACGAACAACTTTAAGTTATATTTTAACTAAATAAACCCAATGAAACCCTAGATTGGTGTTTCTCAGACTGGACGGTAGTCAGGTTAGACACTTGGCACTACGCTGATTACACAAAATTTGCGATAAAAGGCTTTCTAATTTTTTCATATTTCACTACATTTTCCACTTCGTACTAACACACTTACTTGCTGCTGAGAATTATTTTGAATTAAAACTAAGCTGTGCTGTTGTTTTATTTAACTGCTCCTATGGTAAATTGACATAATAATGCATTGTTCTACTTTATAAGGCCTTAGAATGTCAGGGGCAAATATGGGCATTTTGTGGGTCTTAATAAGGCATTTAAATGTGAGGGGCAAATATGGGCAATTTGTTGATGTTTTAAGGTCATAGAATGTCATGGGCAAATAGGGGCAATTTGCTGGTCTTTCTAAGGCTTTGGAATTTGATGGGCTAATATGGGGAATTTTTTGGTCTTTTTAAGGCTTAAGGCCTTAGAATGTGATTGGAAAATATGGGATGGGAAATTTGTTGGTCTTTTTAAGTCTTAGAGTGTGATGGGCAAATAGGGGCAATTTGTTCGTTCTTTTAAGTCTTAGAATGTGATAGGCAAATAGGGGCAATTTCCTATTGCTAACTTAATTACCGGTACTTTAATTTTAGTATCTCTTTAAAACAATTTTGAGGCTTATTTCATCTTGCTATAACAATTTCTGTGACACTATTTACATAAAGATGAAAAGAAGTTTATTTTTAAAAAAAGTTAGTGATATCTGCAATTTCAAACAAAAAATATAGATATCAAGTGGATCTTAATCTGTGATAAAGTTGTGAATTTCCTTAGTGCTGTAATTAATGATTGCTGGCAACTAAAGAAGCCATTATTCCAAGACATAATGTTTTAGGTACAATGCAACAAAGAAGCCATTTATTCAAATACATTTTTTAGATAAAAAACAACAAAAAAATCCATTATTCCAAGACATGATGCTTTAGGTGAATTACAAAAAAAGAAGCCATTAATTAAAAGACATGATGTACTAGATGAAATACAACAAAAGAAGCCATTAATTCCAAGACATGTAGTTTTAGATGAAATACAACAAAAGCAGCCATTATTCCAAGACATGATAATTTAGTTGAAACACAACAAAAGAAGCAATTACTCCAAGACATGATGTATAAGTTGAAATACAACAAAAGAAGCAATTTATTCTAAGACATGATTTAGTTAAAATAAAACAAAAGAAACTATTTTCCCAAGACATGTTGTTTTAGTTGAAATACAACAAAAGAAGCCATTATTCCAAGACATAATTTTTTGTATGAAATACAACAAAAGAAGCCATTATTCCAAGACATAACTTTTTGGATGAAATACAACAAAAGAAGCCATTTTCCAAGACATGAAGATTTAGTTAGAATACAACAAAAGAAGCCATTATTCCAAGACATGATGTTTTAGATGAAATACAACAAAAGAAGCCATTATTGCAAGACATAATTTTTTGGATGAAATACAACAAAAGAAGCCATTGTCCCAAGGCATAATTTTTGGATGAAATACAACAAAAGAAGCCATTGTTCCAAGACATGATGTTTTAGTTAAAATACAACAAAAGAAGCCATTATTCCAAGACATAATTTTTTGGATGAAATACAACAAAAGGAGCCATTGATTTTTTTAAAAGGATTCTTAGCAAATATGTGCACAATTTTGGATTCATGTTGCTCTTTATATATAATCTTTATGGAAAATCAGAAACTGATATTATCCATAAAAAAGTAAAATTTTCATGCACTTATATATTTTGAAATATTATTTGGTATCTATCTTTAAACTTACAAAATTTTTTTAAAACGCTCCATAGTTATTTAAAATTTTTTTGTGAGAGTTAAACATATTTATAAGAGCAAACTTTTGACCAGAGTTACTTTTATTTATCAATTAGTTTTGTTTTAATCTTAACTGTAAATAAATAAATAAATATAAATCTAAGAAATATAAGAGCAGATCTACATCACAGATACTATTGAAAGTAGCAAAGAAAATTAAAAAGTGATGTAATAAATACCTTCTTGAAAACTTTCTTCTTCAGGATTGAAACTTGCACCATATTTAAGAGGATTTTGTCTATAGCATCTATTTCCCACATGAATAATGTGTGGCTTTAGTACATCCATATTTTCCAGGAACAATTAGGAGCTTTGGAAAAAAATCAAATTTTAGGCATGAAAAAAATAAAAAACCTAAATAGAATTTATTAAAGAAATGTTATGAATTTTGTAATTGCATTTTTAAGCCATTTCCCATTTAGGCCTAATTAACCCTCTTGAGATGGAGCCATTTTGGACTGTCTGTGCCAAAAAGACAGGGCCCTTTCACAAGCTGTGTATTTACTTTGGAAAAGAATTTATAAAAAATAAACTAATCACTTTACAAATTTAAAACTAGATATATTCTTGTAGGGAATTGAATAAACGAATACAATCTTTATGACTCTAACTGCAATCTCAACATATTTGCAAATGAGACAGCCTGATTTGCATCATTTATGCCTGCAATTTTTGAGTACACTTAGAATAAAATTGTCTAACTTACAGAATTGTGTTAAATTTTACGATTTTTGAAGCCTAAATAAGTCCTTGCCCATATTTGAATGAAATTCAATGTGAAAAAATGCATTAAATATTACCCTGGGGCTCTTATCCTGTTCAGTATATTTCAAAGTACCGGTAACATATTTTAAAAGCATTTTTAGGGGTCACTAGGCGCACAAGAATATTGATATAAAATAATAGAACACCACAAAATTACAATGGAAGTGCCCATTAAAATGTTGAGATGAACAAAAAAAGTGAGAAGTAATCTAATTAGCTGGTAGGAAGAGAATCCAGCCATTCTCCAGGCTTTTGTCAGTAGGATGATTGATGAATCCAGCCCATCTCCAGGCTTTTGTCAGTAGGATGATTGATGAATCCAGCCCATCTCCAGGCTTTTGTCAGTAGGATGATTGATGAATCCAGCCATTCTCCAGGCTTTTGTCAGTAGGATGATTGATGAATCCAGCCCATCTCCAGGCTTTTGTCAGTAGGATGATTGATGAATCCAGCCCATCTCCAGGCTTTTGTCAGTAGGATGATTGATGAATCCAGCCCATCTCCAGGCTTTTGTCAGTAGGATGATTGATGAATCCAGCCCATCTCCAGGCTTTTGTCAGTAGGATGATTGATGAATCCAGCCCATCTCCAGGCTTTTGTCAGTAGGATGATTGATGAATCCAGCCCATCTCCAGGCTTTTGTCAGTAGGATGATTGATGAATCCAGCCAATCTCCGGGCTTTTGTCAGTGGGACTATTGATAATGCAGCTAATATCCAGGCTTTTGTCAGTGGAAAGATTGATGGGCCTTTTGTCTTATTTACCATACAATCTGGGCCGGTAGATCTGCCCAGCCATCTGAAGAGGGTTAATTCTAAAAACTATGAATGAAGTTTTCTCCTTTTAAAACTAATTAGTTTGTAACTTTCTTGCATTGAAATATACTGCAACCAAATTTTGCAACAATATAGAAAGAAATAAAACACATAGATTATGAATTAACTTATATATATCAAACATGGATAGGGTTTGGTGAGTAATGACAATTGTTTAAACCAACACCTTTTTACATAATAAAATGGCATATTCAACTAAAGAAGCTATTGCAATAAAAAATTCCCACAGTAATAGATATTCTCCTGCTGAAAAAAAAAAAAAAAAAAAAAAAAAAATTTTTTTAATTATAAAATAAAATAAAAAAAAAAAAAAAAAAAAATAAAAAAAAAAAAAAAAAAAAAAAAAAATTTCTTTAATTATGAATTCCACTTAAAATAATTAACCTGGTAATTAAAAAAAAAACAGAAAGGTTTATAAGGTAAAATGGTAGTATTAATTAAGTCTAAGTCTAAACAGATTATTATAGGCCCAATATCTACTATTAAATTGTTATTGCAATTACTTGCTAGTAGAAGTAAGGCTATAATATCTGATTAAAATTAAGCATTAGCTTTTTTAGTATATTTATTACCTGTCACCTGCTATAGTGACTATACTGAAAAGACTGCAGAATTACGTAGTTTCTCATTTCATTTAGCCCACACCTTTTACTTAGCCTAGATATCAGTTATTGATAGCATCTGATAATTTTTTTCTTGTTATAAAATAGCTTGTAATTTCCTTATAATGTATGGCTGAACTTGGTATCAGGAAATCATAACATTGTTAAGCTTTCTTGGGGTACCAGAAATATTATTCATGTTTGGTAGCCAAATTATGGGCCATTTTTAAATGACAGTTTAGACAGTGTACTATTATAATAATTAGCCTATATAACCAGATGTAAGCAATCAAAATTTAGTAGGAACTAGCATACTTTACAACAATTTATAGTGAGGATAATACTGTACTAAAGACTTAGACCTATATTCTATATGTAATATTTAGCCTAGGTCTAATTTTAGTAATAATATTCTCCCATATGCAGTTGCATTGCGAGGGGGGTGCGGAACGCACCGGGTGACACCATTTTAGGGGTGACACCCAATTGAAAAATTGCATATTTACAGAGCACACACTGCTCCGTCTAACCAAGATTCATAAAAGAATATCCGGTCACACATACATTTTTCACAAATGTAACCAATCCAAATGCGCGCTTTATTAAAATTTCAAGGTTGATGCGTCAGAAATAAGATGAGCCTATGTTTAGGTCAGAAAAACACAGTCATAATTCCATGCCGATTATTGCAGTGTTCAGCAACTTCTGTAAATGACAGGAGGCTATATTTATCTGAATTCTGAGAAATGGGGCTTTCCATTGATACCAAATATGGTGTGGTCGGGCGATTCTAAGTATAAGAATAGGTAAAAATTAAAAACATAAAAATGATTCCCCCCCCCCCCCCCATTTAGGGGTTAAAAAAATGATGACTTATTTAATATTATATATCAAAACACAGAAATACTCAAAAATAAATATTTCCCCCCATTCGTCACTAGTATCGCCCCTTAACATTTGAGCTCGATTGTCATATTTCGAATGCTGGGTTTTACCTGCTACCTTTCTGTGCTGTATTTTGGACAGTGCTCTGACGGTTGTTTTTTTAAATGTCGTCAGTAATTATTTTGTTTGTTGTCTTTAACATGAGAAAATTAAAGCATTTTTATTGTTTAAGATTAGTATATCATGCCACACGGCATGCACAAATCTGAACGGCCATGTGGCTGTCAGCAGTGAAAAGCAAAAAAGGAAAATACGCAACATACTAAAATCCCTACCAGAATACATACTTCGATATCAAGAACCCAAATGATGACCAGGGTCAGGGTTCATCAAAAGACGTTCCTCAGCCTAACATTGATACTTATTCTACCGATGCCAGCAGCAGGCGTTCTTTTCAGCAAATAACGGAGAAAATGGAAGAGATCGGCATGAAAACACAAGTAAAAGACATTGATGATTTGGAAACAGAAATGTCTGCTAATTATGTTGATTCAAAACAAGATACTGTAAGTGTAAGGATTAAGGACAAAAAACTGTCTCATTTTATCAGATGATTCTCTCTGGAATGTACCAGTTCCAGATTATTTTCGGTCTGAAATTATTAAAATATGGAGTACCTTGTTTCAGAACAAGGACGGTGCATTCAGCGTAGTGACAAAACAAAATGCAAAATCTAAAGGTGTTCGCGAACCAACAAAAAAATGGATATACAGGATGATGCAAAATGACAAGAAAATACTGCGATCAAGACAAGGAAAGGAAAATTTTTTAAAAAGGAAATTTCATGTAAATATTCCTATAACTTAAAAATGGTACAGTTTTTAAACACATTGACCTCATGACCTTCAATTTATGTGCTTTTTGTTCTTGTCATTGTTAAACTGTGGACTTATTTTAACAAGAAGAAATCCATCATGGAACTTTGTTGCTTTTTTTTTTTTGGGGGGGGGGGTGTGACACTAGGTTTTTCCCGCTCCGGGGGTCTGAACCCTAATTATTATTATTGCTATTACAATTATTAACCAATAATTGATTCAATAAAGAAGAACTGATAAAATGTGTAGGCCTACACTCACAAATTTGCTCTGATACGTAATTAATACTATAAATGGATAAATATAATTACATAATTGGTTATGTAAATTTAAGGGACAAAACAAGTCCGAAATTCACCAGACTACAGTGACTACACAAACTAAAATGACTAAAATCTCTTTAATGACTTAAAGTGTTGTTACTAGAGTGAATTTTTCTTTTAATGACGATGTTGTGTTTTAAATTAAAATTTAACTGGTTGGTTAATTGTAATATTTAAATTTTCAAACATTTTGGAAAATATTGTATAATCATTGATTTTCTGAAACTTTTGGATTTTGTGGAAAGTGAAATAAAGTGTGTAAAAGTTTATTCTATGAAACTAAGTTGGCTTTTCATTGTTTTATAATTTTTTTTATATTGCTTTTCTTCATTTTTATATTTTTCTTAACCAGTGTGAAAATGTTGCCACATACGTCTTTTAGTTGAGGGAAACGAGCATGTACTGCCGGAAATATGCAAGGAAAGGGGGTGACTGTAGGTTGTTGACGATCCTTGCCAAATATATAGATGCATAGCCTACAATAAAGTAGCTTTGCATGCCCCAAAATTTATGTACCAGTCGAAATTATTTAATTAAATTTTAACAATTTATTCTGACATTCATTTCTCTCTCTAAATAGCTAATCTAGCACATTCCTCTCCCTTTCCCCTCCCCATTTTAGCAGATGTGGTTTTTTTTACACAACGGCCAACTTGGTTGCCATGATCTGTGACCTTTCACAATACATTATATATATTATATAGGGATAGTCTTGGATAGTATATAATATAGCCTAGTGAATAGTGTTTACCGTTTAACATTCATAACATTGGACTTAGTGATTTGTGAAAAATTCAAGATATAATAATAATAATAATAATAAAGTTTATTTCAAAAACACGCTTCATCCCCAAAGGCTCGAAGCGCTGTACAAAGTCAATGAAATACAAATCTATAATTTACAACATTTAAAATAAACGCAACACTACAAAAACTAATTACTAGCATACAATTGCAAAGTCTTTCTAGCCATTTCAACCCCAAGCAACACAGCCATTATGCATTAACTGGAAAATAAGGTTGACAATCATCCCAGAAGGTGTTTGCGAAATAGATGTGTGTTTAAATCTGTTTTAAAGGACTCCAGTGTCTGTTTGTTTCTGAGATCGACAGGAAGGGCGTTCCAAATATCCCTTATCTAAATCTATAATTTATAATCTGTAAATCAGTACACTACACAACTTATAATTATTAATTAACAGTCTAATAACACTTCCATGAAACTTTTTCTACCTGCCCTGGTCTTCTTTTACCGACTATGACTTATGAGTTATAAATTCAAACAATTTTTATTTTAATCAAACCCATTTATTTCACATTATCAGTGATTCACACTGATTTAATTTATGAAGTGGTTATTCGGACCCGGGTCCTGTAAGCCAAAATCGCTTTTCGGACCCGGCTGATCACGTGGGGTCCATTTTCCGTTGATCATGTGACGGTTACACCGCAGCAAAAATGTCCCATTGGCATGGTTTTAAGATATTATTCATGATAAAGAAGATCTTGTGTGGTCTTGTGGTACAGTGGCCGCTTGGCGATATTATGTTTTGAGATCAATTCCCAGTGTGGGATCGATTTTTTTTCCCCCCATTTTATATTATATTTATATTATCATGTTCATTTGCAACATTAGTTTCATGAGGTTTTTAAATATTTTGTAGCAATTTAAACAATTTAAAATGAAATCTTTTACTTTTATCGGTTGCCTACTCCATACTGGTCCCTAATTTATTTTATGGATTAATGGTACACAAACTCAAATAACAAACTAAACAAAAATGTTTACAAGCCACTTTCACTGAAGTTTTTTATTATTATTAAATTTTTAATCATGTGCCTGTGTTTTACACCCAGTAAGCTAGGTATGGTTGAAAAAAAGGACTAGCCCTTCAAAATAATAAGTCTATTTCTCATGCTTTATGCAATTGCATCCTTCAAGATGTTCATTCCAACTATCTTGTGAATTAAGTCAAGTATGAGAAAGATTATCGAGAGATTTGAGTTACGAATTAGTTATCAGGAAAAACAGTTGGTATTCAGGTGTATAATATTACTACCAATGCCAGCAAAAAGGTGAGGTTTTGTTCTGATTAAGCCAAGCTCTCTTTAGAACTTTAACAAAACAAAAAGAAAAGAAAAAGAATAAAACTAGATCTATGAATCTATGAAATAACAATGAGAAAAAAAATAATTAAAAAAAAAAATTATCATACTACTACTGCACCCTGATCCGAAGCCAATTAATCTATATGGAACCACTCCGGGTCCGAATAGCCATTACGTTAACAGGGATTAATTAGAAACCAACAATTTGTTTCAATATAACAATATAAGGTAAGCTTTAATAATAATTTTACAGAATCCAAAAGTACACGTTTCGGCACATGCCTTCAACAGTACAACAAAAAGACAATTAAATAAGTATAAATTACATTTACATGTTATATATATAGGCCTACTATTATATACAGATATCCTACCTTAGAAAGGGGAGAAAAAATAGGAGTGGGCGAAAAAAAAGGCAGAAACAAAGTAAAGAAAAGTGGAAATGAAGTGATTTGGACAAAATTGTAAAAACCAAACAGGAAAAAGACATGGTAGCTAGGTAAAATTGTGGATTTGGTTTATTCCATATGGAGACTACATACCAAAATGTGTAGTAAGTGTAATTAATGTATTCTCCATGTAAATCCTATCTGTTGTGTTACTGGTATACAATATACGAGTAACTGAGATGTCTGAGATTCCCTCATGGTTAGGGCTATTGAAATGTTTGGAGACCAGACAGAGAGCTTGTTTATTTATGTTATAGAGGTGTTTTCTGAACCGATCTCCAAACCCGGGTCCGAATAGCCCATTCTTTCATTTACTCACTCACAGTTTTAGTTACAAAACCAATTATCTGAGTTGTCATTTGTCATGAGTTTTGAGTGCAAAGTTACTGCTAAGGTTAATATAATAGTATTAATATAATTAATAATATAGGCTACTTATAAATGTATATATTGATAAAAATATTTAAAACAAAAAATTAAAATATGATCTGATAAAATAATATGAATTATTTTATTAAATTGTTATAGTTAGTTAACGATTTAAAAGTAAAAGTAAAAGGCACAAAATTATTTCATTATTAATGAAAAAAAAAACTCTAATAATCAAATAGTTTTTATTTGTACCGAATACACAGCAACTGAACAAATTGTAGAGATCAAAATATTAATATTAAATTCCAGCCATCTTCTGTTTACGTTGTCTGCAAGAAAAACTCTTCTGTAGTTAAAGAAACGTTCTGTATGGAAAATATATGTCCTGCCAAGTTGGCTGTTTAGATCTCGATTAATATTTATCTTTTTTAAGTACGTCATTTAAATACATATTTAAAGATATCAGGTATTTATTTCTAAACAAGTGAATTTCAATTTATTTAAATATTCATATATACAAGATTTAAAGCAGATTTTTCTCAATTTGTAATTATAATCAGTGTTGTTTAAATCTATAGTCCAAGAAAGACCTGCACAGCTCAAAATGTAAGGCGAGCCGTAATCAGGACTGCCACATCTTGGGAAATTTCCCAAGATTTAGGGAATTCACTACCCCATTCAGGGCCAAAACTCACTTTATTTTTATTTTTATTTTTTTAAATCCCCCCCCCCCCAAGACCCTTTAAAAAAAAAAAAAAAAAAAAATAAAAAAAAAACTTT
>CAXITT010000738.1:292609-302718 GCA_964033795.1 Lymnaea stagnalis | reverse complement strand
TAAACTGAGCAAATCTCAAGTTGGTGGTCTGGAGTTCAATTCCAGCTAGAGCAAAAACACCACCAGCACCCCGGGTAGATGGGACTCGTTAACCTTGGACGGCAACTCATCTAAGAGAAGGAAACTCTGAAATCAAACCCGGAGATGGAGTCCCGAAAGGCGGATAACATTGATACAATGAAACATTCCGACAACTCCTGCGACGTCACTGGTGCCAAGTTGTATCATCCAATGATGTTCCCTTGGGTTACCCAGCGGCGTGGAGGAAAGGCGATTTGCTGTTGGGAACCAGCTTATAATCCTTCAAGTATAATAATCCCAGGCTATGTGGATTTCGTCATACGAAGCCCACTCCATCGTCACATTGTGACGGACGGATGCCAGCAAAAAAAAACTACATTATTTAGTATTTTTTTACCACCGTCTCTTTACACTGTGCAGTTTATCTTATCAGCACTTACATTAGCTACGCAACTAGGTAGTGAAAAATGGGCACCACTATTAGCGATCAGGGTCAGCTATATTTTTATTGGGAAGTTGGACAGAAATCTATGTTGTCAATGGCCCATGAGCAGAAAAAAAAGGCGATTGGGAGATTGGGAGATCTGGAAAAGGAATTTTTCAATCGTACGCTGGAGGCAATCTTGGCAATCAGGGTTTCTTTCATCCAGGTAGATCTCCGGTTGAAAAAAAAAAGGGGTGGGGGGGGGGTTGGAGTAAATGTGTACAAAAATATAAATATTATTTTTAAAATTGAAAACGACTTAAACAGTGGTTACCGGAAATTTGTTTGAAAGAAATTTCGTCGGGAAAATTGATCGACGGAAGTTTGAGCGAACGAAAATTTGGTAAAATTTTAATTTCAATTGACACGATGAAATTTTCGTCAAATTTCTTTTTGAACGCACAATACTATGTATCTGGTAAAACAAAAACAATGCGTTAAAAAAAAGCCATATAGTATTCCTAATTTTAAATTTTCCAAATAAATAATTTCCTTTAAGAAACTGGTGATTAAAAATTTCATGTTTAAAAAAAAAATGAAAATAACACCTCTCTCCTTTTCCACTCAGCTTATAAAACTACTTAGAAAACGTCTTCTGAAAAATATGCAAGGAAATAGAATCCATTTGTGTGTGGTGCTGTTAAGGCATAGACTTTCGGGTTGTTAAGATGCAATGGTGGTTGCCGCGTGGTTGTCGCATGGTTGACGACTGAAACAATGTAAATGATGTAAAACTGCAACCCCAGCTTAAGGAGTTCGAAAGGGTTTCATCTACGCTTCTCAAAGAACACTAGGCTGGGCTATACAACGACTCAATATAGTCTGGACTATATAACGGCTAAATAAGGGCTTGACTATACAACGACCCAATATTGGGTGGACTATACTAAGCGATGAGTTCTAGTTAACAGTGATTAGTTAAGTGAATAGCTGCTAGTTAAGCGATGAGCCATAGTTAACAGTAATTAGTTAAGTGAATAGGTGCTAGTTAAGCGATGAATTCTAGCTTACAGTGAATAGTTAAGTGAATAGCTGCAAGTTAAGCGATGAGTTCTAGCTAACAGTGATTAGTTGAGTAAATAGCTGCTTGTTAAGCGATGAGTTCTAGTTAACAAAGATTAGTTAAGTGAATAGCCGCTAGTTAAGCGATGAATTCTAGTTAACAGTGATTAGTTAGGTGAATAGCTGCTAGTTAAGCGATGAGTTCTAGTTAACAGTGATTAGTTAAGTGAATAGCTGCTAGTTCACAGTGATTAGTTAAGTGAATAGCTGCTAGTTAACAGTGATTAGTTAAGTGAATAGCTGCTAGTTAAGCTATGAGATCTAGTTAACAGTGATTAGTTAAGTAAATAGCTGCTAGTTAAGCGATGAGTTCTAGTTAACAGTGATTAGTTAAGTAAATAGCTGCTAGGTAAGCGACGAGTTCTAGTTAACAATGATTAGATAAGTGAATAGCTGCTAGTTAAGCGATGAGTTCTAGTTAAACGTTATTAGTTAAGTGAGTAGCTGCTACTTAAGTAATGAGTTCTAGTTAACAGTGATTAGTTAAGCGAGTAGCTGCTAGTTAAGTGATGAGTTCTAGTTAACAGTGATTAGATAAGTGAGTAGCTGCTAGTTAAGTTATGAGTTCTATCTAACAGTGATAAGTTAAGTGAGTAGCTGCTAGTTAAGTGAATAGTTCTAGTTAAACGTTATTAGTTAAGTGAGTAGCTGCTAGTTAAGTAATGAGTTCTAGTTAACAGTGATTAGTTAAGTTAGTAGCTGCTAGTTAAGTGATGGGTTCTAGTTAACAGTGATTAGTTAAGTGAGTAGCTGCTAGTTAAGGGATGAGTTCTAGTTAACAGTGGTGATAGTTAAGTTTTTAGCTGTTAGTTAAGCGATGAGTTCTAGTTAACAGTAATTAGTTAAGTGACTAGCTGCTAGTTAAGTAATGAGTTCTAGTTAACAGTGATTAGTTAAGTGATTAGCTGCTAGTTAAGTGATGAGTTTTAGTTAACAGTGATTAGTTACGTAATAGCTGCTAGTTAAGTGATGAGTTCTAATTAACAGTGATTAGATAAGTGAATAGCTGCTAGTTAAGCGATGAGTTCTAGTTAATAGTGATTAGTTCAGAGAATATCTGCTAGTTAAGCGATGAGTTTTAGTTAACAGTGATTAGTTTATGAATAGCTGCTAGTTAAGCGATGAGTTTTAGTTAACAGTGATTAGTTAAGTAAATAGCTGCTAGTTAAGCGATGAGCTTTAGTTAACAGTTATTAGTTAAGGGAATAGATGCTTGTTAAGCGATGAGTTCAAGTTAACAGTGATTAGTTAAGTTTTTAGCTGCTAGTTAAGTGATGAGTTCTAGTTTACAGTGATTAGTTAGGTGAATAGCTGCTAGTAAAGCGATGAGTTTTAGTTAACAGTGATTAGTTAAGTGAGTAGCTGCTAGTTAAGTGATGAATTTTAGTTAACAGTGATTAGTTAAGTGAATAGCTGCTAGTTAAGCGATGAGTTTTAGTTAACAGTGATTAGTTAAGTAAATAGCTGCTAGTTAAGCGATGAGTTAAAGTTAACAGTGATTAGTTAAGTTATTAGCTGCTAGTTAAGTGATTAGTTCTAGTTAACAGTAATTAAATAAGTGAATGGCTGCTAGTTAAGCGATGAGTTCTAGTTAACCGTGATTAGTTAAGTGAAAAGCTGCTAGATAACAGTTATTAGTTTAGTGAATAGCTGCTAGTTAAGTGATGAGTTCTAATTAACATTGATTATTTAAGTGAGTAGCTGCTAGTTAAGTGATGAGTTCTAGTTAACAGTGATTAGATAAGTGAGTAAGTGCTAATTTATGATGAGTTCTTGTTAACAGTGATTAGTTAAGCGAGTAGCTCTTAGTTAAGTGATGAGTTCTAGTTAACAGTGATTAAATAAGTGAGTAGCTGCTAGTTAAGTGATGAGTTCTAGTTAACAGTGATTAGTTAAGTGAGTAGCTGCTAGTTAAGTGATGAGTTCTAGTTAACAGTGATTAGTTAAGTGAGTAGCTGCTAGTCAAGTGATGAGTTCTAGTTAACATTGATTAGTTAAGTGAGTAGCTGCTAGTTAAGTGATGAATTTTAGTTAACAGTGATTAGTTAAGTGAGTAGCTGCTAGTTAGTGATGAGTTCTAGTTAACAGTGATTAGTTAAGCGAGTAGCTGCTAGTTAAATGATGAGTTCTAGTTAACTGTGATTAGTTAAGCAAGTAGCTGCTATTTAAGTTAATAATTCTAGTTAACAGTGATTAGTTAAGCGAGTAGCTGCTAGTTAAGTGATGAGTTCTAGTTAACAGTGATTAGACAAGTGAATAGCTGCTAGTTAAGTTATGAGTTCTATCTAACAGTGATAAGTTAAGTGAGTAGCTTCTAGTTTAGCGATGAGTTTTAGTTAACAGTGATTAGTTAAGTGAATAGCTGCTAGTTAAGTAATGAGTTCTAGTTAACAGTGATTAGTTAAGTTAGTAGCTGCTAGTTAAGTGATGAGTTCTAGTTAACAGTGATTAGTTAAGTGAGTAGCTGCTAGTTAAGGGATGAGTTCTAGTTCACAATGGTGATAGTTAAGTTTTTAGCTGTTAGTTAAGCGATGAGTTCTAGTTAACAGTAATTAGTTTAGTGAGTAGCTGCTAGTTAAGTAATGAGTTCTAGTTAACAGTGATTAGTTAAGTGATTAGCTGCTACTTAAGTGATGAGTTTTACTTAACAGTGATTAGTTACGTAATAGCTGCTAGTTAAGTGATGAGTTCTAATTAACAGTGATTAGATAAGTGAATAGCTGCTAGTTAAGCGATGAGTTCTAGTTAACAGTGATTAGTTAAGAGAAAAGCTGCTAGTTAAGCGTTGAGTTTTAGTTAACAGTGATTAGTTAAGTGAATAGCTGCAAGTTAAGCGATGAGTTTTAGTTAACAGTGATTAGTTAAGAGAATAGCTTCTAGTTTAGCGATGAGTTTTAGTTAACAGTGATTAGTTAAGTGAATAGCTGCTAGTTAAGCGATGAGTTTTAGTTAACAGTGATTAGTTAAGTAAATAGCTGCTAGTTAAGCGATGAGCTTTAGTTAACAGTTATTAGTTAAGGGAATAGCTCCTAGTTAAGCGAAGAGTTAAAGTTAACAGTGATTAGTTAAGTTATTAGCTGCTAGTTAAGTGATTAGTTCTAGTTAACAGTAATTAAATAAGTGAATAGCTGCTAGTTAAGCGATGAGTTCTAGTTAACAGTGATTAGTTAAGTGAAAAGCTGCTAGATAACAGTTATTAGTTTAGTGAATAGCTGCTAGTTAAGTGATGAATTCTAATTAACATTGATTATTTAAGTGAGTAGCTGCTAGTAAAGTGATGAGTTCTAGTTAACAGTGATTAGATAAGTGAGTAAGTGCTAATTTATGATGAGTTCTTGTTAACAGTGATTAGTTAAGCGAGTAGCTCCTAGTTAAGTGATGAGTTCTAGTTAACAGTGATTAAATAAGTGAGTAGCTGCTAGTCAAGTGATGAGTTCTAGTTAACATTGATTAGTTAAGTGAGTAGCTGCTAGTTAAGTGATGAATTTTAGTTAACAGTGATTAGTTAAGTGAGAAGCTGCTAGTTAGTGATGAGTTCTAGTTAACAGTGATTAGTTAAGTGAGTAGCTGCTAGTTAAGTGATGAGTTCTAGTTAACAGTGATTAGTTAAGCAAGTAGCTGCTAGTTAAGTGAATAATTCTAGTTAATAGTGATTAGTTAAGTTAGTAGCTGCTAGTTAAGTGATGAGTTCTAGTTAACAGTGATTAGTTAAGTGAGTAGCTGCTAGTTAAGTGATGAGTTCTAGTTAACAGTGATTAGTTAAGTGATTAGCTGCTAGTTAAGTGATGAGTTTTAGTTAACAGTGATTAGTTACGTAATAGCTGCTAGGTAAGACACGAGTTCTAATTAACAGTGATTAGATAAGTGAATAGCTGCTAGTTAAGCGATGAGTTCTAGTTAATAGTGATTAGTTAAGAGAATATCTGCTAGTTAAGCGATGAGTTTTAGTTAACAGTGATTAGTTTATGAATAGCTGCTAGTTAAGCGATGAGCTTTAGTTAACAGTTATTAGTTAAGGGAATAGATGCTAGTTAAGCGATGAGTTCAAGTTAACAGTGATTAGTTAAGTTTTTAGCTGCTAGTTAAGTGATTAGTTCTATTTAACAGTGATTAGTTAGGTGAATAGCTTCTAGTAAAGCGATGAGTTCTAGTTAACATTGATTATTTAAGTGAGTAGCTGCTAGTTAAGTGATGAATTTTAGTTAACAGTGATTATTTAAGTGAGTAGCTGCTAGTTAAGTGATGAGTTCTAGTTAACAGTGATTAGTTAAGTGAGTAGCTGCTAGTTAAGTGATGAGTTCTACTTAACAGTGATTAGTTAAGTGAGTAGCTGCTAGTTAAGTGATGAGTTCTAGTTAACAGTGATTAGTTAAGGAAGTAGCTGCTAGTTAAGTGATGAGTTCTAGTTATCAGTGATTAGTTAAGTGAGGTGAGTAGCTGCTAGTTAATTGATGAGTTCTAGTTAACAGTGATTAGTTAAGTGAGTAGCTGCTAGTTACGTGATGAGTTCTAGTTAACTGTGATTAGTTAAGTGAGTAGCTGCTAGTTAAGTGATGAGTTCTAGTTAACTGTGATTAGTTAAGCGAGTAGCTTTTAGTTAAGTGATGAGTTCTAGTTTACAGTGATTAGTTATGCGAGTAGCTGCTAGTTAAGTGATGAGTTCTAGTTAACAGTGATTAGTTAAGCAAGTAGCTGCTAGTTAAGTGATGAATTCTAGTTAACAGTGATTAGTTAAGCGAGTAGCTGCTAGTTAAGTGATGAGTTCTAGTTAACAGTGATTAGTTAATTGAGTAGCTGCTAGTTAAGTGATGAGTTCTAGTTAACAGTGATGAGTTAAGTGAGTAGCTGCTAGTTAAGTGATGAGTTCTAGTTAACAGTGATTAGTTAAGTGAATAGCTGCTAGTTAAGTGATGAGTTCTAGTTAATAATGATTAGTTAAGTGAGTAGCTGCTAGTTAAGTGATGAGTTCTAGTTTACAGTGATTAGTTAAGTGAGTAGCTGCTAGTTAAGTGATGAGTTCTAGTTAACAGTTATTAGTTAAGTGAGTAGCTGCTAGTTAAGTGATGAGTTCTAGTTAACAGTGATTAGTTAAGTGAGTAGCTGTTAGTTAAGCGATGAGTTCTAGTTAACAGTGATTAGTTAACTTATTAGCTGCTAATTAAGTTATGAGTTTTAGTTACAGTGATTAGTTTATGAATAGCTGCTAGTTAAGCGATGAGTTTTAGTTAACAGCGATTAGTTAAGTAAATAGCTGCTAGTTAAGCGATGAGCTTTAGTTAACAGTTATTAGTTAAGGGAATAGATGCTAGTTAAGCGATGAATTCAAGTTAACAGTGATTAGTTAAGTTTTTAGCTGCTAGTTAAGTGATTAGTTCTAGTTAACAGTGATTAGTTAAGTGAGTAGCTGCTAGTTAAGTGATGAGTTCTAGTTAACAGTGATTAGTTAAGTGAGTAGCTGCTAGTTAAGTGATGAGTTCTAGTTAACAGTGATTAGTTAAGTGAGTAGCTGCTAGTTAAGTGATGAGTTCTAGTTAACAGTGATTAGTTAAGTGAGTAGCTGCTAGTTAAGTGATGAGTTCTAGTTAACAGTGATTAGTTAAGTGAGTAGCTGCTAGTTAAGTGATGAGTTCTAGTTAACAGTGATTAGTTAAGTGAGTAGCTGCTAGTTAAGTGATGAGTTCTAGTTAACAGTGATTAGTTAAGTGAGTAGCTGCTAGTTAAGTGATGAGTTCTAGTTAACAGTGATTAGTTAAGTGAGTAGCTGCTAGTTAAGTGATGAGTTCTAGTTAACAGTGATTAGTTAAGTGAGTAGCTGCTAGTTAAGTGATGAGTTCTAGTTAACAGTGATTAGTTAAGTGAGTAGCTGCTAGTTAAGTGATGAGTTCTAGTTAACAGTGATTAGTTAAGTGAGTAGCTGCTAGTTAAGTGATGAGTTCTAGTTAACAGTGATTAGTTAAGTGAGTAGCTGCTAGTTAAGTGATGAGTTCTAGTTAACAGTGATTAGTTAAGCAAGTAGCTGCTAGTTAAGTGAATAATTCTAGTTAATAGTGATTAGTTAAGTTAGTAGCTGCTAGTTAAGTGATGAGTTCTAGTTAACAGTGATTAGTTAAGTGAGTAGCTGCTAGTTAAGGGATGAGTTCTAGTTAACAGTGGTGATAGTTAAGTTTTTAGCTGTTAGTTAAGCGATGAGTTCTAGTTAACAGTAATTAGTTAAGTGAGTAGCTGCTAGTTAAGTAATGCGTTCTATTTAACAGTGATTAGTTAAGTGATTAGCTGCTAGTTAAGTGATGAGTTTTAGTTAACAGTGATTAGTTACGTAATAGCTGCTAGGTAAGACACGAGTTCTAATTAACAGTGATTAGATAAGTGAATAGCTGCTAGTTAAGCGATGAGTTCTAGTTAATAGTGATTAGTTAAGAGAATATCTGCTAGTTAAGCGATGAGTTTTAGTTAACAGTGATTAGTTTATGAATAGCTGCTAGTTAAGCGATGAGCTTTAGTTAACAGTTATTAGTTAAGGGAATAGATGCTAGTTAAGCGATGAGTTCAAGTTAACAGTGATTAGTTAAGTTTTTAGCTGCTAGTTAAGTGATTAGTTCTATTTAACAGTGATTAGTTAGGTGAATAGCTTCTAGTAAAGCGATGAGTTCTAGTTAACATTGATTATTTAAGTGAGTAGCTGCTAGTTAAGTGATGAGTTCTAGTTAACAGTGATTAGTTAAGTGAGTAGCTGCTAGTTAAGTGATGAGTTCTAGTTAACAGTGATTAGTTAAGTGAGTAGCTGCTAGTTAAGTGATGAGTTCTAGTTAACAGTGATTAGTTAAGTGAGTAGCTGCTAGTTAAGTGATGAGTTCTAGTTAACAGTGATTAGTTAAGTGAGTAGCTGCTAGTTAAGTGATGAGTTCTAGTTAACAGTGATTAGTTAAGTGAGTAGCTGCTAGTTAAGTGATGAGTTCTAGTTAACAGTGATTAGTTAAGTGAGTAGCTGCTAGTTAAGTGATGAGTTCTAGTTAACAGTGATTAGTTAAGTGAGTAGCTGCTAGTTAAGTGATGAGTTCTAGTTAACAGTGATTAGTTAAGTGAGTAGCTGCTAGTTAAGTGATGAGTTCTAGTTAACAGTGATTAGTTAAGTGAGTAGCTGCTAGTTAAGTGATGAGTTCTAGTTAACAGTGATTAGTTAAGTGAGTAGCTGCTAGTTAAGTGATGAGTTCTAGTTAACAGTGATTAGTTAAGTGAGTAGCTGCTAGTTAAGTGATGAGTTCTAGTTAACAGTGATTAGTTAAGTGAGTAGCTGCTAGTTAAGTGATGAGTTCTAGTTAACAGTGATTAGTTAAGTGAGTAGCTGCTAGTTAAGTGATGAGTTCTAGTTAACAGTGATTAGTTAAGTGAGTAGCTGCTAGTTAAGTGATGAGTTCTAGTTAACAGTGATTAGTTAAGTGAATAGCTGCTAGTTGACAGTGATTAGTTTAGTGAATAGCTGCTAGTTAAGCTATGAGATCTAGTTAACAGTGATTAGTTAAGAGAATAGCTGCTAGTTAAGCGATAAGTTTTAGTTAACAGTGATTAGTTAAGTAAATAGCTGCTATTTAATCGATGAGCTCTATTTTACAGTGATTAGTTAAGGGAATAGCTGCTAGTTAAGCGATGAGATCTAGTTAACATTGATTAGTTAAGTAAACAGCTGCTAGTTAAGCTATGAGATCTAGTTAACAGTGATTAGTTAAGTGAATAGCTGCTAGTTAAGCGATGAGTTCTAGTTAACAGTAATTAGTTAAATGAATAGCTGGTAATTAAGCGATGAGTTCCAGTTAACAGTGATTAGTTAAGCAAGTAGCTGCTAGTTAAGTGATGAATTCTACTTAACAGTGATTAGTTAAGCGAGTAGCTCTTAGTTAAGGGATGAGTTCTAGTTAACAGTGATTAGTTAATTGAGTAGCTGCTAGTTAAGTGATGAGTTCAAGTTAACAGTGATGAGTTAAGTGAGTAGCTGCTAGTTAAGTGATGAGTTCTAGTTAACAGTGATTAGTTAAGTGAATAGCTGCTAGTTAAGTGATGAGTTCTAGTTAATATCGATTAGTTAAGTTAGTAGCTGCTATTTAAGTGATGAGTTCTAGTTAACAGTGATTATTTAAGTGAGTAGCTGTTAGTTAAGCGATGAGTTCTAGTTAAAAGTGATTAGTTAAGTGAGTAGCTGCTAGTTAAGTAATCAGTTCTAGTTAACAGTGATCAGTTAAGTGATTAGCTGCTAGTTAAGTTATGAGTTTTAGTTACAGTGATTAGTTTATGAATAGCTGCTAGTTAAGCGATGAGTTTTAGTTAACAGCGATTAGTTAAGTAAATAGCTGCTAGTTAAGCGATGAGCTTTAGTTAACAGTTATTAGTTAAGGGAATAGATGCTAGTTAAGCGATGAATTTAAGTTAACAGTGATTAGTTAAGTTTTTAGCTGCTAGTTAAGTGATTAGTTCTAGTTAACAGTGATTAGTTAGGTGAATAGCTGCTAGTTGAGCGATGATTTCTAGTTAACAGTGATTAGTTAAGTGA
>CAXITT010000738.1:242366-291263 GCA_964033795.1 Lymnaea stagnalis | reverse complement strand
TTAAGTTATGAGTTTTAGTTACAGTGATTAGTTTATGAATAGCTGCTAGTTAAGCGATGAGTTTTAGTTAACAGCGATTAGTTAAGTAAATAGCTGCTAGTTAAGCGATGAGCTTTAGTTAACAGTTATTAGTTAAGGGAATAGATGCTAGTTAAGCGATGAATTCAAGTTAACAGTGATTAGTTAAGTTTTTAGCTGCTAGTTAAGTGATTAGTTCTAGTTAACAGTTATTAGTTAGGTGAATAGCTGCTAGTTGAGCGATGATTTCTAGTTAACAGTGATTAGTTAAGTGAATAGCTGCTAGTTGACAGTGATTAGTTTAGTGAATAGCTGCTAGTTAAGCTATGAGATCTAGTTAACAGTGATTAGTTAAGAGAATAGCTGCTAGTTAAGCGATAAGTTTTAGTTAACAGTGATTAGTTAAGTAAATAGCTGCTATTTAATCGATGAGCTCTATTTTACAGTGATTAGTTAAGGGAATAGCTGCTAGTTAAGCGATGAGATCTAGTTAACAGTGATTAGTTAAGTAAATAGCTGCTAGTTAAGCTATGAGATCTAGTTAACAGTGATTAGTTAAGAGAATAGCTGCTAGTTAAGCGATAAGTTTTAGTTAACAGTGATTAGTTAAGTAAATAGCTGCTATTTAATCGATGAGCTCTATTTTACAGTGATTAGTTAAGGGAATAGCTGCTAGTTAAGCGATGAGTTCTAGTTAATAGTGATTAGTTAAGAGAATATCTGCTAGTAAAGCGATGAGTTTTAGTTAACAGTGATTAGTTTATGAATAGCTGCTAGTTAACAGTGATTAGTTAAGTAAATAGCTGCTAGTTAAGCTATGAGATCTAGTTAACAGTGATTAGTTAAGAGAACAGCTGCTAGTTAAGCGATAAGTTTTAGTTAACAGTGATTAGTTAAGTAAATAGCTGCTATTTAATCGATGAGCTCTATTTTACAGTGATTAGTTAAGGGAATAGCTGCTAGTTAAGCGATAAGATCTAGTTAACATTGATTAGTTAAGTAAATAGCTGCTAGTTAAGCTATGAGATCTAGTTAACAGTGATTAGATAAGTGAATAGCTGCTAGTTAAGCGATGAGTTCTAGTTAACAGTGATTAGTTAAGTGAATAGCTGCTAGATAACAGTTATTAGTTTAGATAAATAGCTGCTAGTTAAGTGATGAGTTCTAATTAACATTGATTATTTAAGTGAGTAGCTGCTAGTTAAGTGATGAGTTCTAGTTAACAGTGATTAGATAAATGAGTAAGTGCTAATTTATGATGAGTTCTAGTTAACAGTGATTAGTTAAGCGAGTAGCTCCTAGTTAAGTGATGAGTTCTAGTTAACAGTGATTAAATAAGTGAGTAGCTGCTAGTTAAGTGATGAGTTCTAGTTAACAGTGATTAGTTAAGTGAGTAGCTGCTAGTTAAGTGATGAGTTCTAGTTAACAGTGATTAGTTAAGTGAGAAGCTGCTAGTCAAGTGATGAATTCTAGTTAACATTGATTAGTTAAGTGAGTAGCTGCTAGTTAGTGATGAGTTCTAGTTAACAGTTATTAGTTAAGTGAGTAGCTGCTAGTTAAGTGATGAGTTCTAGTTAACATTGATTAGTTAAGTGAGTAGCTGCTAGTTACGTGATGAGTTTTAGTTAACAGTGATTAGTTAAGTGAATAGCAGCTAGTTAAGCGATGAGTTCTAGTTAACAGTTATTAGTTAAGTGAATAGCTGCTAGTTAAGCGATGAGTTCTAGTTAACAGTGATTACTTAGTGAATAGCTGCTAGTTAAGTGATTAGTTCTTGTTAACAGTGATTAGTTAAGTGAATAAGGTGCTAGTTAATCGATGAGTGCTAGCAAACAGTGATTACTTAAGTGAATACCTGCTAGTTAAGTAATGAACTCACTAGAACTAGGGTTAGGGTTAGGGGGTTAGGGTTAGGGTAAGGGTTAGCGTTAGGTTTAGGGTTAGGTGGTTAGGGTTAGGGTTAGGGGGTTAGGGTTAGGTTTAGGTTTGGGGTTTGTTTTAGGGGTTAGGTTTAGGGTTAGGTTAGAGTTAGGATTAGGGTTAGGTTTAGGGTTATGTTTAGGGTTGGGGTTAGGGTTAGTGTTAGGGTTAGGATTAGGGTTAGGGTTAAGCGATGAGCTCTAGTTAACAGTGACTAGTTAAGTGAATAGCATCTAGTTAAGCAATGAGTTCTAGTTAACAGTGATTAGTTCAGTGAATAGCTGCTAGTTAAGCGATGAGTTCTAGTTAACAGTGATTATTTAAGTGAATTGCTGCTAGTTAAGCGATGAGTTCTAGTAACAGTGATTAATTAAGTGAATAGCTGCTAGTTAAGCGAGGAGTTCTAGTTATCAATGATTAGTTAAGAGAATAGCTGCTAGTTAAGCGATGAGTTTTAGTTAACAGTGATTAGTTAGATGAATTGCTGCCAGTTAAGCGTTGAGTTCTTTTTAACAGTGATTAGTTAAAAAATAGCTGCTAGTTATGCAATGAATTCTAGTTAACAGTGATTAGTTAAGAGAATACCTTCTATTTCAGCGATAAGTTATAGTTAACAGTGATTATTTAAGTGAAAAGCTGCTAGTTAAGCGATGAGTTCAAGTTCACAGTGATTATTTAAGTTATTAGCTGCTATTTAAGTGATGAGTTGTAGTTGACCGTGATTAGTTAGGTGAATAGCTGTTAGTTAACAGTGATTAGTTAAGTGAATAACTGCTAGTTAATCTATGAGTTCTAGTTAACAGTGATTAGTTAAGTAAATAGCTGCTATGTAAGCGACGAGTTTAAGTGAATAGCAGCTAGTTAACAGTGATTAGTTAAGTTAATCTCTGCTAGTTAAGCTATGAGATCTAGTTATCAGTGATTAAATATGTGAATAGCTGCTAGTTAACCGATGAGTTCTAGTTAACAGTGATTAGATAAGTGAATAGCTGCTATTTAAGCGACGAGTTCTAGTTAACAGTGATTACTAAAGAGAATAGCTGCTAGTTAAGCGATGAGTTTTATTTTACTGTGATTAGGTGATTAATAGTTGCTAATTAAGCGTTGAGTTCTTTTTAAAAATGATTAGCTAAGTGAATAGCTGATAGTTAAGCAATGAGTTCTAGTTAAGAGTGATTAGTTAAGAGAATAGCTGCTAGTTAAGCGATAAGTTATAGTTAACAGTGATTAGCTAAGTGAAAAGCTGCTAGTTAAGCGATGAGTTTCAGTTAACAGTGATTAGTTAAGGGAATAGCTGCTAGTTAAGCGATGACCTTTAGTTAACAGTTATTAGTTAACGGAATAGCTGCTAGTTAAGCGATGAGTTCAAGTTAACAGTGATTAGTTAAGTTATTAGCTGCTAGTTAAGTGATTAGTTCTAGTTAACAGTGATTAGTAAGGTGAATAGCTGCTAGTTAACAGTGATTAGTTAAGTGAATAGCTGCTAGTTAAGCTATGAGATCTAGTTAACAGTGATTAGTAAAGTAAATAGCTGCTAGGTAAGCGACGAGGTCTAGTTAACAGTGATTAGACTAGTGAATAGCTGCTATTTAAGCGATGAGTTCTAGTTAACAGTGATTATGTAAGTGAATAGCTGCTAGTTAAGCGATGAGTTATAGTTAACTGTAATTAGGTGATTAATAGTTGTTAATTAATCGTTGAGTTATTTTTAAAAATTATTAGTTAAGTGAATAGCTGATAGTTAAGCTATGAGTTCTAGTTAAAAGTGATTAGTTTAGAGAATAGCTGATAGTTAAGCAAAAAGTTCTATTTAAAATTGATTAGTTAAGTGAATAGCTGCTAGTTAAGCGATGAAATTTAGTTAACAGTGATTAGTTAAGGGAATAGCTGCTAGTTAAGCGATGAGCTTTAGATAACAGTTATTAGTTAAGGGAATAGCTGCTAGTTAATCGATGAGTTCTATTTAACAGTGATTAGTTAAGTAAATAGCTGCTAGTTAAGCGATGAGTTCTAGTTAACAGTAATTAGTTAAATGAATAGCTGGTAATTAATCGATGAGTTCTAGTTAACAGTGATTACTTAAGTGAATAGCTGCTAGTTAAGTAATGAACACACTAGAACTTGGGTTACGGTTAGGGTTAGGGTTAGGTTTAGGGTTAGGGGGTTAGGTGGTTAGGTTTAAGTTTAGGGTTAAGGTTAGGGGTTAGGGTTAGGATTAGGGTTAGGTTAGGGTTAGGATTAGGTTTGGGGTTAGGGTTAGCATTTGGATTAGGGTTATGATTAGGGTTAGGATTAAGCGATGAATTCTAGTTAACAGTGATTAGTTAAGTGAATAGCTGCTAGTTAAGCGATGAGTTCTAGTTAACAATGATTACTTAAGTGAATAGCTTATAGTTAAGCGATTAGTTCTAGTTAACAGTGATTAGTTAAGTGAATACATGCTAGTTAATCGATGAGTTCTAGCTAACAGTGATTACTTAAGTGAATAGCTGCTAGTTAAGCGATTAGTTCTAGTAAGAGTGATTAGTTAAGTGAATATCTGCTTGTTAAGTGTTGAAATCACTAGAACTAAGGTTAGGGTTAGGGTTATGGTTAGGTTTAGGGTTAGGGGGTTAGGGTTAGGGAGTTAGGGTTAGGGGGTTAGGGTTAGGGATCAGGGTTAGGGGGTTAGGGTTAGGGGGTTAGGGTTAGGGGGTTGGGGGGTTAGGGTTAGGTTTAGGGTTTGCGTTAGGGTTAGGGTTAGAATTAGGGTCAGGTTTAGGGTTAGGTTAGGGTTAGGGTTAGGGTTAGGGTTAGGTTTAGATTTAAGGTTTGGATTAGGATTAGGGTAAGGGTTCGGGTAAAGCGATGAGTTCTATGAAACAGTGATTAGTTCAGTGAATAGATGCTAGTCAAGCGATGGGTTTTAGTTAACAGTGATTACTTAAGTGAATAGCTTCTAGTTAAGCGATGAGTTCTCGTTAACAGTGATTACTTAAGTGAATAGCTGCTAGTTAAGCGATGAGTTCTAGTAAGAGTGATTAGTTAAGTGAATATCTGCTAGTTAAGTGATTAACTCACTAGAACTATTGTTAGGGTTAGGGTTAGTTTTAGGGGGTTAGGGTTAGGTTTAGGTTTAGGGTTAGGGTTAAGGTTAGGGTTAGGTTTAGGATTATGGTTATGGTTGGGGTTAGAGTTATTTTTAGGATTAGGGTTACGGTTAGGGTTAAGGTTAGGGTTAGGGTTTAGGTTAGGATTAGGATTAGGGTTGGGGTTAAGTTTAGGGTTAGGATTAGGTTGAGGGTTAAGTGATGAGATCTAGTTAACATTGATTAGTTAAGTGAATAGCTGCTAGTTAAACGATGAGTTCTAGTTAACAGTGATTAGTAAAGTTATTAGCTGCTAGTTAAGTGATTAGTTCTAGTTAAAAGTGATTAGTAAGGTGAATAGCTGCTAGTTAACAGTGATTAGTTAAGTAAATAGCTGCTAGGTAAGCTATGAGATCTAGTTAACAGTGATTAGATAAGTGAATAGCTGCTATTTAAGCGATGAGTTCTAGTTAACAGTGATTATGTAGGTGAATAGCTGCTAGTTAAGCGATGAGTTATATTTAACTGTAATTAGGTGATTAATAGTTGTTAATTAATCGTTGAGTTATTTTTAAAAATTATTAGTTAAGTGAATAGCTGATAGTTAAGCAATGAGTTCTAGTTAACAGTGATTAGTTAAGAGAATAGCTGCTAGTTAAGCGATGAGTTTTAGTTAACAGTGATTAGTTAAGGGAATAGCTGCTAGTTAAGCGATGAGCTTTACGTAACAGTTATTAGTTAAGGGAATAGCTGCTAGTTAATCGATGAGTTCTAGTTAACAGTGATTAGTTAAGTAAATAGCTGCTAGTTAAGCGATGAGTTCTAGTTAACATTGATAAGATAAGTGAATAGGTGATAGTTAATCGATGAGTTCTAGCTAACAGTGATTACTTAAGTGATTAGCTGCTAGTTAAGCGATGAGTTCTAGTAACAGTGATAAGTTAAATGAATATCTGCTTGTTAAGTAATTAACACACTAGAACTAGGGTTACGGTTAGGGTTAGGGTTAGGTTTAGGGTTAGGGGGTTAGGGTTAGGGGGTTAGGGTTAGGGGGTAAGGTTTAGGTTTAGGGTTGGGATTTAAATTAGGGGTTAGGGTTAGGATTAGGGTTAGATTAAGGTTAGGGTTAGGATTAGGTTTGGGTTTAGGGTTTAGTGTTGAGGTTAGGGTTAGGATTAGGGTTAGGGTTAAGCGATGAATTCTAGTTAACAGTGATTAGTTAGGTGAATAGCTGCTAGTTAAGCAATGAGTTCTAGTTAACATTGATTAGTTAAGTGAATAGCTGCTATTTATTAGTGATTAGTTAAGTGAATAGCTGCTAGTTAAGTTATGAGATCTAGTAAACATTGATTAGTTAAGAGAATAGTTGCTAGTTAAGCGATGAGTTTTAGTTTACAGTGATTAGTTAAGTAAATAGCTGCTATTTAATCGATGAGCTCTATTTTAAAGTGATTAGTTAAGTAAATAGATGCTAGTCAAGCGATGGGTTTTAGTTAACAGTGATTACTTAAGTGAATAGCTTCTAGTTAAGCGATGAAATCTAGTTAACAGTGATTACTTAAGTGAATAGCTGCTAGTTAAGCGATTAGTTCTAGTTCACAGTGATTAGATAATTTAATAGGTGCTAGTTCTACCTAACAGTGATTACTTTAAGGTTTGGATTAGGATTAGGGTAAGGGTTCGGGTAAAGCGATGAGTTCTATGAAACAGTGATTAGTTCAGTGAATAGATGCTAGTCAAGCGATGGGTTTTAGTTAACGGTGATTACTTAAGTGAATAGCTTCTAGTTAAGCGATGAGTTCTTTCTAACAGTGATTACTTAAGTGAATAGCTGCTAGTTAAGCGATGAGTTCTAGTAAGAGTGATTAGTTAAGTGAATATCTGCTAGTTAAGTGATTAACTCACTAGAACTAGTGTTAGGGTTAGGGTTAGTTTTAGGGGTTAGGGTTAGGTTTAGGGTTAGGGTTAGGGTTAAGGTTAGGGTTAGGTTTAGGATTATGGTTATGGTTGGGGTTAGGGTTATTGTTAGGATTAGGGTTACGGTTAGGGTTAAGGTTAGGGTTAGGGTTAGGGTTAGGGTTGGGGTTAGGATTAGGATTAGGGATGGGGTTAAGGTTAGGGTTAGGATTAGGTTGAGGGTTAAGTGATGAGATCTAGTTAACATTGATTAGTTAAATGAATAGCTGCTAGTTAAGCGATGAGTTCTAGTTAACAGTGATTTGTTCAGTGAATAGCTGCTAGTTAAGCGATGAGCTTTAGTTAACAGTGATTAGTTAAGTGAATAGCTGCTATAGGTTAAGGGTTAGTATGTTAGGATTATTTTTAGGGGGTTAGGGTTGTGGTTAGGGGTTAGGGTTAGTTTTAGGTTAGGGTTAGGGTTAGGGTTAGGATTAGGGTTAGGTTTAGAGTTAGGGTTGGGGTTAGGATTAGGGTTAGGGTTAGGGTAAAGCGATGAGTTCTATGAAACAGTGATTAGTTCAGTAAATAGATGCTAGTCAAGCAATGAGTTTTAGTTAACAGTGATTACTTAAGTGAATAGCTTCTAGTTAAGCGATGAAATCTAGTTAACAGTGATTACTTAAGTGAATAGCTGCTGGTTAAGCGATTAGTTCTAGTTCACAGTGATTAGATAATTTAATAGGTGCTAGTTAATCGATGAGTTCTACCTAACAGTGATTACTTAAGTGAATAGCTGCTAGTTACGCGATGAGTTCTAGTAAAAGTGATTAGTTAAGTGAATATCTGCTAGTTAAGTGATTAACTGACATAAACTAGGGTTAGGGTTAGGGTTAGTTTTAGGGGGTTAGGGTTAGGGTTAGGTTTAGGGTTAGGGTTAAGGTTAGGGTTAGGGTTAGGGTTAGGATTAGGGTTAGGGTTATGGTTGGGGTAAGGGTTAGGGTTAGGATTAGGATTAGGGTTAGGGTTAAGCGATGAGTTCTAGTTAACATTGATTAGTTCAAAGAATAGCTTCAAGTTAAGCGATGAGCTCTAGTTTACAGTGATAAGTTAAGTGAATAGCTGCTATAGGTTTAGGTTTAGGAGTTTAGGGTTAGGGGATTAGGGTTAGGGTTGTGTTTAGTGGTTAGGGTTAGGTTAGGGTTAGGGTTAGGGTTAGGATTAGGGTTAGGGTTGGGGTTAGGGTTAGGGTTAGTGTAAAGCGATGAGTTCTAGTTAACAGTGATTCGTTCAGTGAATAGCTGCTAGTTAAGCGATGAGTTCTAGTTAACAGTGATCACTTAAGTGAATAGCTGCTAGTTAAGCGATTAGTTCTAGTTAACAGTGATTAGTTAAGTGAATAGGTGATAGTTAATTGATGAGTTCTATCTAACAGTGATTACTTAAGTGAATAGCTGCTAGTTAAGCGATGAGTTCTAGTAACAGTGATTAGTTAAGTGAATAGAATCTAGTTAAGCGATGAGCTCTATTTTACAGTGATTAGTTAAGTTAATAGTTTCTATAGTTTTAGGGTTAAGGAGTTAGTGTTAGGGATTAAGTTTAGTCTTTTTTAGGTATTTGGGGTAGGGCTAGGTATGAGTTAGAGTTAGGGTTAGGGTTAGGTTAGGTAAGGGTTAGGGCTAGGGTTAGGGTTAGGGTTAGGATTTGTGTTTGGGGTTAGGGTTAGGGTTGGACTTAGGGTTAGTATTAGGATTAGGGTTAGGGTTAAGCGATGAGTTCTAGTTAACGTTGATTAGTTAAGTAAATAGCTGCTAGTTCAGCGATGAGCTTTAGTTAACAGTGATTAGTTAAGTAAATAGATGCTATAGGTTTAGGGTTAGGATGTTTGGATTATGGTTAGGGTTTAGGGTTAGTGTTAGGTTAGGGTTAGGGTTAGGGTCAGGGTTAAGGTTAGGATTAGGGTTAGGGTTAGAGTTAGGGTTGGGGTTAGGATTATGGTAAGGGTTAGGGTAAAGCGATGAGTTCTAGTTAATAGTGATTAGTTCAGTGAATAGATGCCAGTCAAGCGATGAGTTTTAGTTAACAGTGATTACTTAAGTGAATAGCTTCTAGTTAAGCGATGAGTTCTTGTTAACAGTAATTACTTAAGTCAATAGCTGCTAGTTAAGCGATTAGTTCTAGTTAACAGTGATTAGTTAAGTGAATAGGTTCTAGTTAATCAATGAGTTCTACCTAACAGTGATTACTTAAGTGAATAGGTGCTAGTTAAGCGATGAGTTCTAGTAAGAGTGATTAGTTAAGTGAATATCTGCTAGTTAAGTGATTAACTAACTAGAACTAGGGTTAGGGTTAGTGTTAGTTTTAGGGGGTTAGGGTGATGTTTTGGGTTAGGGTTAGGGTTAAGGTAAGGGTTAGGATTAGGGTTATGGTTGGGGTTAGGGTTAGGGTTAGGATTAGGGTTAGGGTTAAGCGATGAGTTCTAGTTAACAGTGAATAGTTAAGTGAATAGCTGCTATAGTTTTAGGTTTAAGGGGTTAGGGTTAGGGTTAGGGGATTAGGGTTAGGTTTGTGTTTAGGGGTTTTGGTTAGAGTTAGTTTAGGGTTAGGGTTAGGTTTAGGGTTAGGATTAGGGTTAGGATTAAGGTTGGGGTATAGTATTAGGGTTAGGGTTAGGGTAAAGCGATGAGTTCTAGTTAACAGTGATTCGTTCAGTGATTAGCTGCTAGTTAAGCGATGAGTTCTAGTTAACAGTGATCACTTAAGTGAATAGCTGCTAGTTAAGCGATTAGTTCTAGTTAACAGTGATTAGTTAAGTGAATAGGTAATAGTTAATTGATTAGTTCTAGCTAACAGTGATTACTTAAGTGAATAGATGCTAGTTAATCGATGAGTTCTAGTAACAGTCATTAGTTCAGTGAATATCTGCTAGTTAAGTGATTAACTCACTAGAACAAGGGTTAGGGTTAGGGTTAGGTTTAGGGTTAGGGGGTTAGGGTTAGGGTTAGGGTTAGATTTAGGGTTACGGTTAGGGTTAAGGTTAGGGTTAGGGTTAGGGTTGGGGTTAGGATTAGGATTAGGGTTAGGGTTGGGGTTAAGGTTAGGGTTAGGAATAGGTTTAGGGTTAAGCGATGAGTTCTAGTTAACATTGATTAGTTAAGTGAATAGCTGCTAGTTAAGCGATGAGTTCTAGTTAACAATGATTAGTTAAGTGAATAGATGTTAGATAATCGATGAGTTCTAGTAACAGTGATTAGTTAAGTGAATATCTGCTAGTTAAGTGATTAACTCACTAGAACTAGGGTTAGGGTTAGTTTTAGGGGGTTAGTGTTAGGGTTAGGTTAAGGGTTAGGGTTAGGGTGAAGGTTAAGGTTAGGGTTAGGATTAGGGTTATGGTTGGGGTTAGGGTTAGGGTTAGATTAGGGTTAGAGTTAGGGTTAAGCGATGTGTTCTAGTTAACATTGATTAGTTCAGTGAATAGCTTCTAGTTAAGCGATGAGCTCTAGTTTACAGTGATTAGTTAAGTGAATAGCTGCTCTAGGTTTAGCGGGTTAGGGTTAGGGGATTAGGGTTAGGGTTGTGTTTAGGGGTTAGGGTTAGGTTAGGGTTAGGGTTAGGGTTAGGATTAGGGTTAGGGTTGGGGTTAGGGTTAGTGTTAGGGTAAAGCGATGAGTTGTAGTTAACAGTGATTCGTTCAGTGAATAGCTGCTAGTTTAGCGATGAGTTCTAGTTAACAGTGATCACTTAAGTGAAGAGCTGCTAGTTAAGCGATTAGTTCTAGTTAACAGTGATTACTTAAGTGAATAGCTGCTAGTTAAGCGATGAGTTCTAGTAACAGTGATCAGTTTACCCCTTTAGGGGTTAATGTTAGCGTTAGGTTTAGGGTTAGGGTAGGCTTAGGGTTAAGGTTATATAAGGGTTAGGGTTAGAATTAGGGTAAGGGTTTGGGTTAGCTTTAGAATTAGGTTTAGGGTTAGGGTAAAGCGATGAAATCTATTTAACAGTGATTACTAAAGTGAATAGCTGCTGGTTAATCGATGAGTTCTAGCTAACAAATATTAATTAAGTGAATAGCTGCTAGTTAAGCGATGAGTTCTAGTTAACAGTGATTAGTTAAGTGAATAGCTGCTAGTTAAGCAGTGAAATCTAGTTAACAGTGATTACTTAAGTGAATCGCTGCTAGTTAAGCGATTAGTTCTAGTTAACAAAGATTAGTTTAAAAATATAGATGCTAGTTAATCGATGAGTTCTAGTAACAGTGATTACTTAAGTGAATATCTGCTAGTTAAGCGATGAACTCACTAGAACTAGGGTTAGGGTTAGGGTTAGGGTTAGGTTTGGGGTTATGGTGTTAGGGTTAGGTTTAGGTTAAGGTTTTGGTTTGGGTAAGGGTTAGGGTTCAGGTTAGGGTTAGAGTTATGATTTGGGTTATGGTTAGGGTTAGGGTTAGGATTAAGGTTAGGGTTATGCGATGAGTTCTAGTTAACAGTGATTACTTAAGTGAATTGCTGCCAGTTAAGCGATGAGCTCTAGTTTACAGTGATTAGTTAAGTGAATAGCTGATAATTAAGCGATGAGTTCTAGTTAAGAGTGATAAGTTAAGTGCATAGGTGCTAGTTAATCAATGAGTTCTAGCTAACAGTGATTACTTAAGTGAATAGCTGCTAGTTAAGCGACGTGTTCTAGTAACAGTGATTAGGTAAGTGAATATCTTCTAGATACGTGATTAACTCACTAGAACTAGGGTTAGGGATAGGGTTAGGTTTAGGGTTAGGGGGTTAGGGTTAGGGTTAGGGTTAAGGTTAGGGCTAGGGTTAGGATTAGGGTTAGGGTTGGGGTTAGGGTTAGGATTAGTGTTAGGATTAAGCGATGAGTTCTAGTTAACAGTAGATAGTTCAGTGAATAGCTTTTAGTTAAGCGATGAGCTTTAGTTTAAAGTGATTAGTTAACTGAATAGCTGGTATATAGTTAGGGTTAGGGAGTTAGGGTTAGGGTTAGGGGTTAGGGTTGTGGTTAGGGGTTAGGGTTAGGGTTAGGTAAGGGTTAGGGTTAGGGTTAGGGCTATGGTTAGGATTAGGGTTAGGGTAAGGGTTAGGGTTAGGGTTAGGGTTAGGATTAGGGTTAGGGTTAAGTGATTAGTTCTAGTTAACATTGATTAGTTAAGTGAATAGCTGCTAGTTAAGCGATGAGTTCTAGTTAACAGTGATTAGTTCAGTGAATAGCTTCTAGTTAAGCGATGAGCTCTAGTTTACAGTGATTAGTTAAGTGAATAGCTGCTAATTAAGCGATGACCTTTAGTTAACAGTGATTACTTAAGTGAATAGCTACTAGTTAAGCGATGAGTTTTAGTTAACAGTGATTAGTTAAGTGAATAGCTGCTAGTTAAGCGATGAGTTCTAGTTACAGTGATTACTTAAGTGAATAGCTGCTACTTAAGCGATTACTTTTAGTTAACAGTGATTAGTTAAGTAAAAAGATGCTAGTTAATCAATGAGTTCTAGCTAACAGTGATTACTTAAGTGAATATCTACTAGTTAAGCGATGAGTTCTAGTAACAATGATTAGTTAAGTGAATATCTGCTAGTTAAGTGATGAACTCACTAGAACGAGGGTTAGGGTTAGGTTTAGGGTTAGCGGGTTAGGGTTAGGGTTAGGGGTTAGGGTTATGTTTAGGGTTGGGGTTAGGGTTAAGGATAGGGTTAGGATTAGTGTTAGGGTTAAGGTTGGGGTTAGGGTTAGGATTAGGGTTAGGGTAAAGCGATAAGTTCTAATTAACAGTGATTAGTTCAGTGAATAGCTTCTAGTTAAGCGATGAGCTCTAGTTTACATTAATTAGTTAGGTGAATAGCTGCTAGTTAAGCGATGAGCTTTAGTTAACAGTGATTAGTTAAGTGAATAGCTGCTATAGGTTTAGGGTTAGGGGGTTAGGGTGAGGGGGTTAGGGTTGTGGTTAGGGGTTAGGTTTAGGGTTAGGTTAGGGTTAGGGTTAGGATTAGGGTTAGGTTTGATGTTAGGGTTAGGATTAGGGTTAGGGTTTGGGTAGAGCGATGAGTTCTAGTTAACAGTGATTTGTTCAGTGAATAGCTGTTAGTTAAGTGATGAATTTTAGTGAACAGTGATTACTTAAGTGAATAGCTGCTTGTTAAACGATGAGTTCTAGTAATAGTGATAAGTTAAGTGAATATCTGCTAGTTAAGTGATTAACTCACTAGAACTAGGGATAGGGTTTAGTGTTAGGGTTAGGTTTAGATTTAGGCTTAGGATTAGGTTTAGGGTTAGGGGGTTAGGGTTAGGGTTAGGGGGTTAGGGTTAGTGTTAAGGTTATGTTTAGGGTTAGGTTTAGTGTTAGGGTTAGGGCTAAGGTTAGGGTTAGAATTAGGGTGAGGAATAGGGTTAGGAATTGGGTTAGGGATAGGGTTAGGTTTAGGGTTAGGGTTAAGTGATGAGCTCTAGTTCACAGTGATTAGTTCCGTGAATAGCTGCTATAGCTTAAGGGTAGGGGGTTTGGGTTAGGGTTAGGGGATGAGGGTTAGGGTTAGGGTTAGGTTAGGGTTAAGGTTAGGATTAGGGTAAGGGTTGGGGTTATGGTTAGGTTTGGGGTTAAGGTTAGGGTTAGGGTTAGGGTTAGGATTAGGGTTAGGATTAGGGTTAGGTTAAAGCGATGAGTTCTAATTAACAGTGATTAGTTCAGTGAATAGCTGCTAGTTAAGCGATGAGTTCTAGTTAACAGTGATTTGTCAAATGAATAGGTGCTAGTTAATCGATGAATTCTAGCTAACAGTGATTATTTAAGTGAATAGCTGCTAGTTAAGCGATGAGTTCTAGTAACAGTGATTTGTTAAGTGAAAATCTGCTAGTTAAGTGAATAAGTCACTAGAACTAGAGTTAGGGTTAGAGTTAGGGTTAGGTTTAGGGTTAGGAGATTAGGGTTAGGGTGTTAGGTTTAGGGTTAGTATTAGGGTTACGGTTAGGGTTAGGATTAGGGTTAGGGTTAGGGATAAGCGATGAGTTAGGGTTATAGTTATGGTTAGTGTTAGGATAAAGCGTTGAGTTCTAGTTAACGGTGATTAGTTCAGTAAATAGTTGCTAGTTTAGCGATGAGTTTTAGTTAACAAGTGATTACTTAAGTAAATAGCTGCTAGTTAAGCGATGAGTTCTAGTTAACAGTGATTACTTAAGGGATCAGCTGCTAGTTAAGCGGTTAGTTCTAGTTAAGAGTGATTAGTTAAGTGAATAGGTGCTAGTTAAGCGATGAGTTTTAGTTAACAGTGATTAGTTAAGTGAATAGCTACTAGTTAATCGATAAGTTGTAGCTAAAAGTGATTAGTTATTTGAACAGCTGCTAGTTAAGCAATGAACTCACTTGAACTAGGGTTAGGGTTAGGGGTAGGGTTAGGTTTAGGGTTAGGGGGTTAGGGATAGGGGGTTAGGGGATTATGGTTAGGGTTGTGATTAGGTTTAGGGTTAGGGTTAGGTTAGGGTTAGGATTAGGGTTATGATTAGGGTTAGGGTTAGGATTAGGGTTAAGGTTAGGGTTAGGTTTGGGGTTAGGGTTGGGTTTAGGGTTAGGATTTGGGTTATGGTTAGGCTAAAACGATGAGCTCTAGTGATTACTTCAGTGAATAGCTGCTAATTAAGCGATGAGTTCTAGTTAACAGTGATTAGTTAAGTGAATATCTGCTAGGTAAGCGATGAACTCACTGGAACTAGGGTTAGGGTTAGGGTTAGGGCTTAGGGTTAGGGTTAGGGTTTGGGGTTATTGATAGTTATTGATAGTGTTAGGTTTCAGGTTAGGGTTAGGGTTAGGTTAGGGTTTAGGGTTTAGGGTTGGGAAGGGATTACGGTTTGGGTAAGGGTTAGGGTTAGTGATAGGATTAGGGTTAGGGTTAAGCGATGAGTTCTAGTAACAGTGATTAGTTAAGTGAATATCTGATAGTTAAGTGATGAACTCACTAGAACTAGGGTTAGGGTTAGCGTTTGGGTTAGGGTCGGGGTTAGGGTAAGGGGTTAAGGTTAGGGGTTAGGGTTAGGGGTTAGGGTTAGGGTTAGTTTAAGGTTAGTGTTAGGTTAGGGTTAGATTTAGGGTTAGGGTTAGGATTAGGGTTAGGTTTGGGGATAGGGTTAGGGTTAGGCTTAGGATTAGGGTTAAAGATAGGGTTAAGCGATGAATTCTAGTTAAAAGTGATTAGTTAAGTCAATAGCTGCTAGTTAAGCGATAAGTTTTAGTTAACAGTGATTAGTTAAGTGAACATCTGCTAGTTAAGCGATGAACTCACTAGACGTAGGGATAGGGTTAGGGTTAGGGTTACTGTTAGGGGGTTATGGTTAGAAGGTTAGGGTTAGTGTTAAAGGTGAGGGTTAGGGTTAGGTTTAGGGTTAGGTTTAGGTTAGTGTTAGTTCATAGGGTTAGGGTAAGGATTTGAGTTTGGGTTAGGGTTAGGGTTAGGATTAGGGTTAGGGTTAAGTGATGAGTTCTTTTTAGCAGTGATTAGTAAGTGAATAGCTACAAGTTAATCGATAAATTCTAGCTAACAGTGATTAGTTAAGTGAACCGCTGCTACTTAAGCGATTAACTCACTAGAACTAGGGTTAGGGTTAGGGTTAGGGTTAGGTTTAGGGTTAGGGGGTTAGGGTTAGGGGGTTAGGGTTAGGGGGTTAGGTTTAGGGGGTTATGGTTAGGGTTGTTGTTAGGGTTAGGGGTTTGGATTAGGGTTAGGTTTAGGGTTAATTTAGGGTTAGGGTTAGGGTTAGGATTAGGGTTAGGATTAGGGTTAGGATTTGGGTTAGGATTAAGGTTAGGGTTAGGGTTGGGGTTAGGGTTAGGATTTGGGTTATGGTTAGGGTTAAGCGATGAGTTCTAGTTAACAGTGATTAGTTAAGTGAATAGCTGCTAGTTAAGCGATGAGTTTTAGTTTATAGTGATAGTTAAGAAACTTTAATAAATTCGGCATAAAAATGGCATAAAAATTGCATAAAAATGGCATAAAAATGGCATAAAAATGGCATAAAATTTTCATGAATTCGACATAAAAATGACATAAAAATGGCATAAATTGTCTTGATATCGACATAAAAATAACATAAAAATGGCATAAAATTGTCATGAAATCAGCATAAAAATGGCATAAAAATGGCATAAAATTGTCATGAAATCGGCATAAAAATGTCATCAAATAAGTATAAAAATTGCATAAAATTTTAATGAAATCGACATAAAAATGGAATAAAATTATCATAAAATCGATATAAAATCGGCATAAAAATGGAATAAAATTGTCATGAAATCGACATAAAAATGACAAAAAATTGTCATGAAATCATCATAAAAATGGCATAAAAATGGCATAAAAATGGCATAAAATTGTTATGAAATCAGAAAAAAATACCATAAAAAAGGCATAAAAATGGCATAAAATTGTCATCAATTTGGTCTCAAAATGGCATAAAAATGGTATAAAATGGCGTAAAAATGGCAAAAAAACGTCATGAAATCTACATAAAATGGTATAAAATTGTCATGAAATCGGCATAAAAATGGCATAAAAATGGCATAAAAATTGCATAAAAATGGCATAAAATTGTCATGAAATCGACATAAAAATTGCATAAAAATGGCATGAAAATGGCATGAAAATGGCATAAAAATGGCATAAAATTTCATGAAATTGACATAAAAATGGCATAAAATTGTCATGAATTCGGCATAAAAATGGCATAAAAAATTGCATAAAATTGTCATGAAATCGACATAAAAATGGCATAAAAATGGCATAAAAAGGGCATAAAATTGTCATGAATTCGACATAAAAATGGCATAAAATCGACACAAAAATGGCATAAAATTGTCATGAAATCGACATAAAAATGGCATAAAAATGGCATAAAAATGGCATAAAAATGGCATAAAAATGGCATAAAATTGTCATGAATTCGGCATTAAAATGGCATAAAAAAGGCATAAAATTGTCATGAAATCGACATAAAAATGGCATAAAAATGGCATAAAAATGGCATAAAATTGTACTGAAATCGAAATCAAAATGGCATAAAAATGGCATAAAAGTTGCATAAAAATGGCATAAAAATGGCATAAAAATTGCATAAAAATGGCATAAAAATGGCATAAAAATGGCATAAAATTGTCATAAAATCGACATAGAATGGCATAAAAATGGCATAAAATTTCATGAAATTGACATAAAAATGGCATAAAAATGGCATAAAACTGTCATGAATTCGGCATAAAAATGGCATAAAAAATTACATAAAAATGGCATAAAATTGTCATGAATTCGGCATAAAAATGACATAAAATTGTCATGAATTCATTTAGGACTTTTTTATGTCGATTTCATGACAATTTTATGCCATTTTCATGCCATTTTGTTTTCGATTTCATGACAATTTTATGCCATTTTTATGCCGATTTTATGACATTTTTATGCTGATTTCATGACAATTTTATGCCATCTTTATGCCATTTTTATGGCATTTTTATGCCATTTTTATACCGATTTCATTACAATTTTAGGCAATTTTTATGCCATTTCTATGCCATTTTTATGCCGATTTCCAAGGCTACATACAATTAAATGAAGGCTACTTACAATTAATTGAAGGCTACATACAATTTAATAAAGGCTACATACACTTAAATTAAGGCTTAATACAAGTAAATGAAGGTTACATACAATTAAATTAAGGCTACATACATGTAATTGAAGGCTACATACAATTGAATGAAGGCTACTTTTAATTAATTGAAGGCTCTATACAATTTAATAAAGGCTACATACACTTAAATTAAGGCTACATACAATTAAACGAAGGTTACATACAATTAAATAAAGGCTAAAAAAATTAAATAAAGGCTACATACAATTAAATAAAGGATAAATACAATTAAATGAAGGCTACTTTTAATTAATTGAAGGCTCTTAAATGAAGTCTACATACAATTAAATGAAGCTACATACAATTAAATGAAGGATACATACCATTAAATGAAGGCTAGATACAATTAAATAAAGGCTACATAAAATTAAATAAAGGCTGCATACAATTAAATAAAGGCTACATACAATTAAATAAAGGTGGCAGACAATTAAATAAAGGCTACATATAAATAAATAAAGGCTACATACAATTAAATAAAGGCTACATACAATAAAATAAAGGCTACATACAATTAAGTGAAGGCTACATACAATTAATTGAAGGCTACATACAATTAAATGAAGGCTACATACAATTAAATGAAGGCTACATACAATTAAATGAACGCTACATACAATTAAATGAATGCTACATACAATTAAATAAAGGCTACATACAATTAAATGAAGGCTATATACAATTAAATAAAGGCTACATACATTAAATATAGGCTACATACAATTAAATGAAGGCTACATACAATTAAATAAATGCTACATACAATTAAATATAGGCTACATGCAATTACATAAAAGCCACATACAATTAAATGAATGCCACAAACAATTAATTAAAGGCTCTATACAATTAAATAAAGGCTACATGCATTAAATGAAGGATACATACATTTAAATGAACGCTACATACAATTACATAAAGGATACGTACAATAAAATTAAGGCTACATATAATTAAATGAAGGCTAAATACATTTAAATGAAGGCTACATACAATTACATGGAGGATACATACAATTAAATGAAGGCTACTTACAATTAAATGAATGTTACATAAAATTAAATGAAGGCTACACAAATTTAATAAAGGCTACATGCAATTAAATGAAGGCTAAATACATTTAAATAAAGGCTACATACAATTAAATGAAGGATACATACAATATAATTAAGGCTTCATACAATTAAATAAAATCTACACACATTAAATGAATTCTACATACAATTAAATGTACGCTACATACAATTAAATGAAGGCTACATACAATTAAATGAAGGCTACATACAATTAAATGAAGGCTACATACAATTAAATGTAGGCTTTATAGAATTAAATGAAGGCTACATACAATTAAAAATAGGCTACATACATTTAAATAAAGGCTACATACAATTACATTAAGGCCACATACAATTAAATAAAGGCCATTTACAATTGAATAAAGGCTACATACAATTAAATAAAGGCCACCTACAATTAAATAAAGGCCACCCACATTTGAATAAACGCCACATACAATTAAATAAAGGCCACATACAATTAAATAAAGGCCACATACATTTAAATGAAGGCTACATACAATTAAATGAAGGCTACATACATTTAAATGAAGGCTACATACAATTAAATGAAGGATACATACAATAAAATTAAGGCTACATACAATTAAATGAAGGCTACATACAATTAAATGAAGGCTACATACAATTAAATGAAGGCTACATACAAATAAATGAAGGCTATATACAATTAAATTAAGGCTACATACAATTAATGAAGGCTACATACAATTAAATGAAGGCTACACACAATTAAATGAAGGCTACATACAATTAAATGAATGCGACATACAATTAAATGAAGGCGACATACAATTTAATGAAGGTGACATATAATTAAATAAAGGCTACATACAAATAAATGAAGGCTACATACAATTGAAAGAATGCGACATACAATTAAATGAATGCTACATACAATTAAATGAAGGCTACGTACAATTAAATGAAGGCTACATACAATAAAATGAAGGCTACATCCAATTAAATAAAGGCTACATACAATTTAATAAAGGCTACATAAAATTAAATAAAGGCTACATACAATTAAATAAAAGCTACATCCAATTAAATAAATGTTACATAGAATTAAATAAACGCTACATACAATTAAATAAAGGCTCCATAAAATTAAGTAAAGGCTACATACAATTAAATGAAGGCTAAATACAATTAAGTGAAGGCTACATACAATTAAGTGAAGGCTACATACAATTAAATGAAGTCTACATACAATTAAATGAAGGCTACATACAATTGAAAGAAGGCTAAATACAATTAAATGAAGGCTTCATTCAATTAAATGAAGGCTAAATACAATTAAATGAAGGCTACATACAATTTAATAAAGGCTACATTCAATAAAATAAAGGATACATACAATTTAACAAAGGCTACATACAATTAATCAAAGGCTACATACAATTAAATTACGGCTATATACCTTAAATAAAGGCTACATACAATGAAATAAAGGCTACATACAATTAAATTAAGGCTACATACAATTAAATGAAGGCTACATTCAATAAAATGAAGGCTACATACAATTAAATAAAGTCTACATACAATTTAATAAAGAATACATACAATAAAATAAAGGCTAAATACAATTAAATAAAAGATACATACAATTAAATGAAAGCAACATACAATTAAGTGAATGCTACATACAATTAAGTGAAGGCTACATACAATTAATTAAAGGCTACATACAATTAAATGAAGGCTACATACAATTAAATGAAGGCTACATACAATTAAATGCACGCTACATACAATTAAATGAATGCTACATACAATTAAATAAAGTCTACATACAATTAAATGAAGGCTATATACAATTAAATAAAGGCTACATACATTAAATATAGGCTACATACAATTAAATGAAGGCTACATACAATTAAATAAAGGCTACATACAACTAAATATAGGCTACATGCAATTACATAAAAGCCAAATACAATTAAATAAAGGCCACATACAATTAAATAAAGGCCACATGCAATTAAATAAAGGCCTACCTACAATTAAATAAAGGGCATCTACAATTAAATAAATGCCACAAACAATTACATAAAGGCCACATACAATTAAATAAAGGCCACATACAATTAAATAAAGGCCAAATACAATAATATGAAGGCTATATTCAATTAAATAAAAGCTACATACATTAAATATAGACTACATACAATAAAATAAAGGCTACATACAATTAAATGAAGGCTACATACAATTAAATGAAGGCTACATACAATTAAATGAACGCTACATACAATTAAATGAAGGCAACATATATCAAATAAAGGCTACATACACTTAAATAAAGGCTACATAGAATTTAATGAAGGATACATACAATTAAATTAAGGCTACCTACAATTAAATAAAGGCTACATACAATTAAATAAATGATTTGTACAATAAAATAAAGGCTACATACAATTAAATAAAGGCTACATGCAATTAAATAAAGGCTACATACAATTAAATAAATGATTTATACAATTAAATAAAGGCTACATACAATTAAATAAAGGCTACATGCAATTAAATAAAGGCTAAATACAATTAAATAAAGGCTACATACAATAAATTTAAGGCTTCATGCAAGTAAATGAAGGCTACATACAATTAAATGAAGGCTACATAAATTAACTGAAGGCTACATACAACTAAATGAAGGCTACATATAATTAATTGAAGCCTACATACAATGAAATGAATGCGAAATACAATTAAATGAATGCGACATACAATTAAATGAAGGCGACATACAATTAAATGAAGGCGACATACAATTAAATAAAGGCTACATACAATTAAATGAAGGCTACATACAATTTAATGAATGCTACATACAATTAAATGAATGCTACATACAATTAAATGAAGGCTACGTACAATTAAATGAAGGCTACATACAATAAAATGAAGGCTACATATAATTAAATAAAGGCTACATACAATTTAATAAAGGCTACATAAAATTAAATAAAGGCTACATACAATTAAATAAAAGCTACATACAATTAAATAAATGTTACATAGAATTAAATAAAGGCTACATACAATTAAATAAAGGCTCCATACAATTAAATAAAGGCTACATACAATTAAATAAAGGCTACATACAATTAAATGAAGGCAGCAAACAATTAAATGAAGGCTACATAAAATTAAATGAAGGCTACAGACAATTAAATGAAGGCTCCATTCATTTAAATAAAGGCTACATACAATAAAATGAAGGCTCCATACAATTAAAAAAAGGCTACATACAATTTAATAAAGGCTACAGACAATTTAATAAAGGCTACATACAATTAATCAAAAGCTACATAAATTAAATAACAGCTACATACATTAAATAAAGGCTGCATACAATTAAATAAAGGCCACATACAATTAAAGAAATGTTACATACAATTAAATAAAGGCTACGTACAATTAAGTGAAGGCTACATACAATTAAGTGAAGGCTACATACAATTAAATGAATGCTACATACAATTAAAAGGAAGGCAACATACAATTAAATAAAGGCTACATACATTTAAATGAAGGCTACATACATTTAAATGAAGGCTACATACAATTAAATAAAGGCTACATACATATAAATGAAGGCTACATACAATTAAATGAAGGCTACATACAATTAAATGAAGGCTACATACAATTTAATGAAGGCTACATACAATTAACTAAAGGCTACATACAATTAAATGAAGACTAAATACAATTAAATAAAATATACATACATTAAATAAAGGCTACATACAATTAAATAAAGGCTACATACAATTAAATTAAGGCTACATACAATTAAATATAGGCTACATACAACTAAATAAAGGCTACATACAATTACATAAAGGCCACATACAATTAAATTAAGGCCACAAACAATTAAATAAAGGCCACCTACAATTAAATAAAGGCCACCTACAATTAAATAAAGGCCAAATACAATTAAATGAAGGCCACATACAATTAAATGAAGGCTACAAACAATGAAATAAAGGCTAAATACAATTAAATGAAGGTTAAATACAATTAAATAAAGGCTACATAAAAATAAATGAAGGCTACATACAATAAAATAAAGGCTTTATACAATGAAATTAAGGCTGCATACTATAAAATGAAGTCTACATACATTTAAATGAAGGTTACATACAATTAAATGAAGGATAAATACAATAAAATTAAGGCTACATACAATTAAATGAAGGCTACATACAAATAAATAAAAGCTACATACAACTAAATGAAGGCTACATACAATTAAATGAAGGCCACATACATTTAAATGAATGCTACATACAATTAAATGAAGGCTCCATACAATTAAATGAAGGCTACATACAATTAAATGAAGGCGACATAAATTAAATACATGCGACATACTATTAAATAAAGGCTACATAAAATTAAATGAAGGCTACATACATTTAAATGAAGGCTACATTCAATTAAATGAAGGATACATACAATAAAATTAAGGCTACATACAATTTAATGAAGGCTACATACAATTAAATGAAGGCTACATACAATTAAATGAAGGCTACATGCAAATAAATGAAGGCTATAAACAATTAAATGAAGGCTACATACAATTAAATGAATGCGACATACAATTAAATGAAGGCGAAAAACAATTTAATGAAGGCGACATACAATAAAATGAAGGCTCCATACAATTTAATAAAGGCTACATACAATTAAAAAAAGGCTACATACAATTTAATAAAGGCTACATACAATTAATCAAAGGCTACATACAATTAAATAACGGCTACAAACATTAAATAAAGGCTACATACAATTAAATAAAGGCTACATACAATTAAATAAAAGCTACATACAATTAAATAAATGTTACATACAATTAAATAAAGGCTACATACAATTAAATAAATGCTCCATACATTTAAATATAGGCTACATCCATTTAAATGAAGGCTACATACAATTAAGTGAAGGCTACATACAATAAAGTGAAGGCTACATACAATTAAATGAAGGCTACATACAATTAAATGAAGGCTACATACAATTAAATGAAGGCTAAATACAATTAAATGAAGGCTACATTCAATTAAATGAAGGCTACATACAATTTAATAAAGGCTACATACAATTAATCAAAGGCTACATAGAATTAAATAACGGCTACATACATTAAATAAAGCTACATACAATTAAATAAAGGCTACATACAATTAAATGAAGGCTACATACAATTAAATAAAGGCTACATACAATTAAATGAAGGCTACACACAAATAAATTAACTACATACAATTAAATGAAGGCTACAAACAATTAAATGAAGGATACATACAATTAAATGAAGGCTACATACAATTAAATGAAGGCTACAAACAATTAAATGAAGGCTACATACAATTAAATGAAGGCTACATACAATTAAATGAAGGCTGCATACAATTAAATAAAGGCTACATACAATAAAATGAAGGCTCCATACACTTAAATAAAGGCTACATACAGTTTAATAAAGAATACATACAATTAAATAAAGGCTACATACAATTAAATAAAAGCTACATACAATTAAAGAAATGTTACATACAATTAAATAAAGGCTACGTACAATTTAATAAAGGCCACCTACAATTAAAAAAAAGGCCACCCACAATTAAATAAAGGCTACATACAATTAAATGAAGGCAACATACAATTAAATGAAGGATGCATACAATTAAATAAAGGCTACATACAATAAAATGAATGCTCCATACAATTAAATGAAGGCTACATACAATTAAATGAAGGCAACATTCAATTAACTTAAGGTTACATACAATTAAATGAAGGCTACATACACTTTAATAAAGGCTACATACAATTAAATAAAGGCTACAACCAATTTAATTAAAGCTACATACAATTAATCAAAGGCTACATACAATTAAATAACGGCTATATACCTTAAATAAAGGCTACATACAAATAAATGAACAACATTTAATTAAATGAAGGCTACAAATAACTAAATGAAGGCTACATACAATTAAATGAAGGCTACATACAATTAAATGAAGGATGCATACAATTAAATAAAGGCTACATATTTTTTAATAAAGGCTACATACAAATTAAATGAAGGCTACATACAATTGAATTAATGCTACATACTATTAAATGAATGCTACATACAATTAAATGAAGGCTACGTACAATTAAATGAAGGTTACATACAATAAAATGAAGGCTACATACAATTAAATGAGGCTGCATTTAAGTAAATGAAAGATACTTACAAAAAAATAAAAGCTACATACAATTAAAAAAAGGCTAAATACAATTAAATAAAGGCTACATACAATTAAATGAAGACTACATACAATTAATTAAAGGCTACATACAATTAAATAAAGGCTTCATACAATTAAATAAAGGCTACATACAATTAAATGAAGGCGACATACAAATAATTAAGGTTTTAATTGTATGTAGCCTTTATTTAAGGTATTTAGCCGTTATTTAATTGCATGTAGCCTTTGATTAATTGTATGTCGCCTTTATTAAATTGGTTGTAGCCTTTATTTAATTGTATGTAGCTTTCATTTAATTATATTTAGCCTACATTTAAGTGTATGTAGCCTTCATTTAATTGTATGTAGCCTTCATTTAATTGTATGCAGCCTCATTTAATTGTATGTAGCCTTTATTTAATTGTATGTTGACTTTATTTAATGTAAATAGCCTTTATTTAAATGTATATAGCCTTTATTTAATTGTATGTAGCCTTTATTAAAGTGAATGTAGCCTTTATTTAATTGTATGTAGCCTTTATTAAATTGTATGTAGCCTTTATTTAATTGTATGTAGCCTTGATTTAATTGTATGTAGCCTTCATTTATTTGTATGTAGCCTTCATTTAATTGTATGTAGCCTTCATTTAAATGTATTTAGCCTTTATTTAATTGTATGTAGTCTTTATTTATTTATATAAATCCTTTTTTATTTGTATAAATCCATTTTTTAATTTTATGTAGCCTTCATTTAATTGTATATAGCCTTCATTTAATTGTATGTAGCTTTCATTTAATTGTATGTAGCCTTATTTAATTGTATTTAGCCTTCATCTCATTGTATGTAGCCTTCATTTAATTGTATGTAGCCTGCATTTAATTGTATGCAGCCTTCATTTAATTGTATGTAGGCTTTATTTAATTGTAGGTACACTTCATTTAATTGTATGCAGCGTTCATTTAATTGTATGCATTCTTTTTTTAATTGTATGTAGCCTTCATTTAATTGTATGTAGCTTTCATTTAATTGTATGTAGCCTTTATTTAATTGTATGTAGCCTTTATGTAATTGTATGTAGCATTTATTTAATGAATGTAGCCTTTATTTTATTGTATGTAGCCTTTATTTAATTGTATGTAGCTTTCATTTAATTGTATGTAGCCTCATTTAATTGTATGTAGCCTTCATTTCATTGTATGTAGCCTTCATTTAATTGTATGTACTTGCATTTAATTGTATGTAGCCTTCATTTAATTGTATGTAGCCTTCATTTAATTGTAGTACACTTCATTTAATTGTATGCAGCGTTCATTTAATTGTATGCATTCTTTATTTAATTGTATGTAGCCTTTATTTAATTGAATGTAGCCTTTAATACATTGTATGTAGAAAGTATTTAATTGTTTGTAGCCTTTATTTAATTGTATGTAGCCTTCAATTAATTGTATGTAGCCTTCATTTAAGTGTATGTAGCCTTTATTTAAAGTATGTAGCCTTTATTTAATTGTATATCGCCTTCATTTAATTGTATTCAGCCTATTTTTAATTGTATGTAACTTTTATTTAATTGTATGTAGCCTTTATGTAATTGTATGTAGCATTTATTTAATGAATGTAGCCTTTATTTTATTGTATGTAGCCTTTATTTAATTGTATGTAGCTTTCATTTAATTGTATGTAGCCTCATTTAATTGTATGTAGCCTTCATTTCATTGTATGTAGCCTTCATTTAATTGTATGTACCTGCATTTAATTGTAGATAGCCTTCATTTAATTGTATGTAGCCTTCATTTAATTGTAGTACACTTCATTTAATTGTAAGCAGCGTTCATTTAATTGTATGCATTCTTTATTTAATTGTATGTAGCCTTTATTTAATTGAATGTAGCCTTTAATACATTGTATGTAGAAAGTATTTATTTGTATGTAGCCCTTATTGAATTGTATGTAGCCTTTATTTAATTGTATGTAGCCTTTTTTTAATTGTATAAATCCTTTATTTAATTGTATGTAGCCTTTATTTAATTGTACTTAGCCTTTATTTAATTGTATGTAGCCTTTAATAAATTGTATGTAGCCTTTATTTAATTGTATGTAGACTTTATTTAACATATGTAGCCTTTATTTAATTATTAGTATCCTCTATTTAATTTTATGTAGCCTTTATTTAATTGTATGTAGCCTTTATTTAATTGTATGTAGCCTTCATTTAATTGTATGTAGCCTCATTTATTTGTATGTAGCCTTCATCTCATTGTATGTAGCCTTCATTTAATTGTATGTAGCCTTCATTTAATTGTAGGTACACTTCATTTAATTGTATGCAGCGTTCATTTAATTGTATGCATTCTTTTTTTAATTGTATGTAACCTTTATTTAATTGTATGTAGCCTTTATTACATTGTATGTAGACAGTATTTAATTGTTTGTAGCCTTTATTTAATTGTATGTAGCCTTCAATTAATTGTATGTAGCCTTCATTTAAGTGTATGTAGCCTTTATTTAATTGTATGTAGCCTTCATATAATTGTATGTAGCCTGCATTTAATTGTATTCAGCCTTTATTTAATTGTATGTAACCTTTATTTAATTGTATGTAGCCTTTATTTTATTGTATGTAGCCTTTATTTAATTGTATGTAGCCTTTATTTAATTGTATGTAGCCTTTTTTTAATTGTATAAATCCTTTATTTAATTGTATGTAGCCTTTATTTAATTGTACTTAGCATTTATTTAATTTTATGTAGCCTTTAATAAATTGTATGTAGCCTTTATTTAATTGTATGTAGCCTTTATCTAACATATGTAGCCTTTATTTAATTGTTAGTATCCTCTATTTAATTGTATGTAGCCTTTATTTAATTGTATTTAGCCTTAATTTAATTGTATGTAGCATCTATTAAATTGTATGTAGCCTTTATTTAATTGTATGTAGCCTTTATTTAATTGTAGGTAGCTTTCAATTAATTGTATGTAGTCTTTATTTAATTGTATGTAGCCTGCATTTAATTGTATGTAGCCTTCGTTTAATTTGATGTAGCATTCATTTAATTGTATGTAGCCTTCATTTAATTGTATGTAGCCTTAATTTAATTGTATGTAGCCTGCATTTAATTGTATGTAGCCATCATTTAATTGTATGTAGCCTTCATTTAATTGTAGGTACGCTTCATTTAATTGTTCAGCGTTCATTTAATTGTATGCATTCTTAATTTAATTGTTTGTAGCCTTTATTTAATTGTATGTAGCCTTCATTTAATTGTATGTAGCCTTCATTTAATGGTATGTAGCCTTCATTTAATTGTATGCAGCCTTCATTTCATTGTATGCAGCCTTTATTTAATTGTATATAGCCTTTGTTGAATTGTATGTAGCCTTTATTTAATTGTACGTAGCCTTTATTTAATTGCATGTAGCCTTTAATAAATTGTATGTAGCCTTTATTTAATTGTTAGCAGCCTTTATCTAATTGTATGTAGCCTTTATTTAATTGTATGTAGCCTTTATTTATTGTAGGTAGCCTTTATTTAATCTATGTAGCCTTAATTTAATTGTATTTAGCATCTATTAAATTGTATGTAGGCTTTATTTAATTGTATGTAGCCTTTATTTAATTGTAGGGAGCCTTAATTTTATTGTATGTAGCCTTTAATAAATTGTATGTAGCCTTTATTTAATTATATTTAGCCTTTATTTAATTGTATGTAGTCTTCATTTTTTTATATGTAGCATTCATTTAATTGTATGCAGCTCTTATTTAATTGTATTTAACCTTTATTTAGTTGTATGTTACCTTTTTTTAATTGTATGTAGCCTTTATTTAATTGTATGTAGCCTTTATTTAATTGTATGTAGCCTTCATTTAATTGTATGTAGCCTTCATTTAATTGTATGTAGCCTTCATTTAATTGTATGTAGCCTTCATTTACATGTATGTATCGTTCATTTATTTTTATGTAGCCTTTATTTAATTGTTTGTACCCTTTTTTTAATTGAATGTAGCCTTTATTTAATGTATATAGCCTTAATAAAGAAAGTCATGTTCGCTTGACCCTCTTCCAGCAGGGCTCTTGTATGAATGTCTGGATGAAATAGTCCCCATCATCACTTATATTATAAATCAGTCCTTAACTACTGGTATTGTTCCATCATATTTTAAAGAGGCAATCGTCACTCCACTATTAAAGAAATGAAATCTTTATCCAAATGTGATGGAAAATAATCGCCCCATCTCAAATCTACCATTTATTTCTAAAATCTTAGAAAAAGTCGTTCTCCGCCAACTCCGGGATCACCTCACTCAGTTTAACTTGTTTGAACCATTCCAGTCAGCATACAGGGTGCATCACTCTACTGAGACAGCCCTGTTGCGCGTCGTAAACGACCTTCTGACGTCTTGTGATGAGGGCAAGGTATCGATTTTGTCTTTACTCGATTTATCGGCAATTTTCGATACGCTCGACCACGGCATACTGCTCCAGCATCTGCAACAAACGTTCGGTCTTACTGATACCGTCCTGTGTTGGTTCCGATCGTATCTGACTAATCGTGATCAGTCAGTTATTTCAAACGGCTTGACTTCGAAGAAATCTAATATCGAATTCGGAGTACCCCAGGGCTCGGTCCTAGGCCCGGTGCTTTTTACGATCTACATTCAGCCCCTGGGCGCAGAGACCAGGCAGTTTGACATGTTGTATCAAATGTACGCGGACGATACACAACTTCATCAATCCGTGATCCCTTCTCAGTTCCCTCAGCTGCTCAGTATGACACAGAAGACAATGGAGTCGGTCAAGCACTGGATGACCATAAACAAGCTCAAATTAAATGATGATAAGACTGAGCTGCTCCCCATCGCGACCGCTCAGAAGCAAAAATCTGCAAATAACACGACATCCATTACTCTCTCAGGTGTGCGTATTGAGTTAGCTCAAACAGTGCGGTACCTGGGTGTCTACCTAGATGGAAGACTAACTTTTGAAAGTCATATTAACATGCTATGCAAGGCGATTTTTCTAGAGCTGCGCAGGATTAGTCACATCAGGCCCTTCCTAACAATTGATGCAACAAAGAGGCTGATGTCTGCATTTGTGCTATCACGCATGGACTATTGCAATGCTCTCATGGTGGGTCTTCCAGCTACGCTCCTGGATAAAATTCAAATAGCACAGAATAATGCGGCTCGCATTGTTCTCCGCAAACGCAAGTTCGACCATGCAAAAACACTTCTGAGAGAGTTGCACTGGCTGCCGGTGCGTGCTCGCTTGGAGTACAAAATCGCAACTTTGTGCTACCGCTGCTTACATGACATGACGCCGTCCTATCTGAAAGAGCTGCTGACGCCTTATATACCCACTAGAGAGCTCCGCTCATCCGATAGTGGCAAACTCTCGACACCACGTGTTTGCCTTGAGACTTACGGAAAGCGCTTTTTCGCATTTGCTGGTCCAACAATTTGGAACGCCCTTCCTGTCAAACTCAGAAACAACCAGACACTGGAGTCCTTTAAAACCGATTTAAAGAAACATCTATTTCGCAAACACCTTCTGGGATGATTGTAAACATTATTTTCCAGTTAATGCATAATGGCTGTGTTGCTTATGGTTGAAATGGCTAGAAAGACTTTGCCATTGTATGATTGTACTTAGTTTTTGTAGTGGTGCGTTTGTTTTAAATGTGGTAAACTATAGATTTGTTTTTTGTTGACTTTGTACCGCGCTTCGAGACTTTGGGGATGAAGCGTGTTTTTTAAATGAACTTTATTATTATTATTATTATTATATAATTGTATGTAGCCTTTATTTAATTGTATGTAGCCTTTATTAAATTGTATGTAGCCTTTATTTAATTGTATGTAGCCTTTATTAAATTGTATGTAGCCTTCATTTAATTGTATGTAGCCTTCATTTAATTGTATGTAGCGCTCATTTAATTGTATGTAGCCTTCATTTAATTGTAAGTAGCCTTCATTTAATTGTATGTAGCCTTCAATTAATTGTATTCAGCATTTAAATAATTGTATGTAGCCTTTATTGAATTGTATGTAGCCTTTATTTAATTGTGTGTAGCCTTTATTCAATTGTATAAATCTTTTATTTAGTTGTATGTATTCTTTATTAAATTGTACGTAGCCATAATTTAATTGTATGTAGCCTTTAATAAATTGTATGTTGCCTTAATTTAATTGTATGTAGCCATTATTTAACATATGTAGCCTTTATTTAATTGTATGTAGCCTTTATTAAATTGTATGTAGCCTTCATTTAATTGTATGTAGCCTTAATTTAATTGTACGTAGCCTTCATTTATTAAATTAATTGTATGTAGCCTTTATTTAATTGTATGTAGCCTTTATTTAATTGTATGTAGCCTTTATTTAATTGTATGTATCCTTTTTAATTGTATCTAGCCTTTATTTAATTGTATGTAGCCTTTATTTTATCTATGTATCCTTTTTTAATTTTAGGTAGCCTAAATTTAATTGTATGTAGCCCTTAAAAAAGTGTATATAGCCTTTATTTAAATGTATGTAGCCTTTATTTAATATATGTTGTCTTCATTTACTGTATGTAGCCTTCATTTAATTGTATATAGCCTTTATTTAATGTATATAGCCTTTATATAATTGTATGTAGCCTTTATTTAAGGTATGTAGCCTTTATTTAATTGTATGTAGCCTTTATTTAATTGTATGCAGCCTTTATTAAATTGTATGTAGCCTTTATTTAATTGTATGTAGCCTTTATTAAATTGTATGTAGCCTTCATTTAATTGTATGTAGCCTTCATTTAATTTTCTGTAGCCTTCATTTAATTGTATGTAGCCTTCATTTATTTGTATGTAGCCTTCATTTTATTGTATGTAGCCTTCATTTAATTGTATGTAGCCTTCATTTAATTGTATGTAGCCTTCATGTAATTGTATGTAGCTTTCATTTAATTGTATGTAGCCTTTATTTAATTGTATGTAGCCTTTATGTAATTATATGTAGCATTTATGTAATTGTATGTAGCCTTCATTTAATTGTATGTAGCCTGCATTTAATTGTATGTAGCTTTCATTTAATTGTATGTAGCCTTTATTTAATTGTAGGTACACTTCATTTAATTGTATGCAGCGTTCATTTAATTGTATGTTGCCTTCATTTAATTGTATGTAGCCTGCATTTAATTGCATGTAGCCTTCATTTATTTGTATGTAGCCTTTATTTAATTGTATGTAGCCTTTATTTAATTGTATGTAGCATTTATTAAATTGTATGTAGCCTTTATTTAATTGTATGTAGCCTTTATTTAATTGTAAAAATACTTTATTTAATTGTATGTAGCCTTTATTTAATTGTATGTAGCCTTAATTTAATTGTATGTAGCCTTCATTTTTTTGTATGTAGCCTTTATTTAATTGTATGTAGCATTTATTTAATTGTATAAATCCTTTATTTAATTGTATGTAGCCTTTATTTAATTGTAGGTAACCTTAATTTAATTGTATGTAGCCTTTAATAAATTGTATGTAGCCTTCATTTAATTGTATGTAGCCTTCATTTAATTGTATGCAGACTTTATTTAATTGTATGCAACCTTTATTTAATTGTATGTAGTTTTTATTTAATTGTATGTAGCCTTTATTTAATTGTATGTAGCGTTTATTTAATTGTATGTAGCTTTTATTTAATTGTATAAATCCTTTATTTAATTGTAGGTAGCCTTTATTTAATGTATGTTGCCTTTAAAAATTGTATGTAGCCTTTATTTAATTGTATGTAGCCTTTTTTAATATATGTTGTCTTCATTTAATTGTATGCAACCCTTATTTAATTGTATGTACTTTTTTTAATTGTATGTAATCTTTATTTAATTGTATGTAGCATTATTTAATTGTATGTAGCCTTCATTTAATTATATGTAGCCTTCATTTAATTGTATGTAGCCCTCATTTAATTTTATGTAGCCTGCATTTAATTGTATGTAGCCTCCATTTATTTGTATGTAGCCTTCATTTAATTGTATACAGCCTTTATTTAATTGTATGCAGCCTTCATTTAATTGTATATAGCCTTCATTTAATTGTATGTAGCCTTTATTTAATTTAATGTAGCCTTTATATAATTGTTTGTAGCCTTTATTTAATTGTATTTAGCCTTTATTAAATTGTATGTAGCCTTCATTTAATTGTATGTAGCCTGCATTTAATTGTATGTAGTCTTCATTTAATTGTAGGTATCCTTTATTTATGTGTTTGTAGCCTTCATTTAATTGTAAGCAGCCTTTATTTAATTGTATGTAACCTTTATTTAATTGTATGTAGCCTTTATTTAATTGCATGTAATATTTTCTTAGTTGTATAAATACTTTAATTAATTGTATGTAGCCTTTATTTAATTTTAGGTAGCCTTAATTAAATTGGGTGTAGCCTTTAAATTGTATGTAGCCTTTATTTAATTGTATGTAGCCTTTATTTAATATATGTAGCCTTTATTTATATGTATGTAGCCTTTATTTAATTGTATGTAGCCTTCATCTAATTGTATGTAGCTTTCATTGAATTTTATGTAGCATTCATTTAATTGTATGTAGCCTTCATTTATTTGTATGTCGACTTCATTTAATTGTATGTAGACTTTATTAAATTGTATGTAGCCTTTATTTAATTGTATGTAGCCTTTATTTAATTGTATGTAGCCTTCATTTAATTGTATGTAGCCTACATTTAATTGTATATAGCCTTCATTTAATTGTATGTAGCCTTCATTTATTTGTATGTCGCCTTCGTTTAATTGTATGTAGCCTTCATTTAGTTGTATTTAGCCTTCATTTAATTTTATGTAGCCTTCATTTAATTGTATGTAGCATTCCTTTAAATGTAAGTAGCTTTCATTTAATTGTATGTAGCCTTTATTTAATTGTATGTAGCCCCTATTTAATTGTATGTAGCCTTTATTTAATAGTAAGTAGCCTTCATTTAATTGTATGTAGCCTTGATTCAATTGTATGTAGCCTTCATTTATTTAAATGTAGCCTTCATTTAATTGTATATAGCCCTCATTTAATTGTATAAATCCTTTATTTAATTGTATGTAACCTCTTTGAATTGTAGGTAGGCTTCATTTAATTGTATGTAGATTTTAATAATTGTATGTAGCCTTTATTTAATTGTATGTCGCCTTTATTTAATATATGTAGCCTTCATTTATTTGTATGTAGCCTTCATTTAATTGTATGTAGCATCCATTTAATTGTATGTAGCCTTCATTTAATTGTATGTAGCTTTTATTTAATTGTATGTAGCCTTTATTAAATTGTATGTAGCCTTCATTTAATTGTATGTAGCCTACATTTAATTGTATTTAGCCTTTAATTAATTGTATGTAACCTTTATTTAATTGTATGTAGCCTTTATTTAATAGATGTTGCCTTCTATTAATTGTATGTAGCCTTTATTTAATTGTATGTTGCCTTCATTTAAGTGTATGTAGCCTTCATTTAATTGTATGTAGCCTTCATTTAATTGTATGTAGCCTTTATTTAATTTTATTTAGACTTTATTTAATCTATATAGCCTATGTTTAATTGTATGTAGCCTTTATTTAATTGTATGTAGCCTTTATTAAATTGTATGTAGCCTTTATTTAATTGTATGTAGCCTTTATTAAATTGTATGTAGCCTTCATTTAATTGTATGTAGCCTTTATTTAATTGTATTTAGCCTTTATTTAATTATATATAGCTTTTATTTTATTGTAAGTATACTTCATTTAGTTAAATGCAGCCTCATTTAATTGTATGTAGCCTTCATTTAATTGTATGTAGCCTTCATTTAATTGTATGTAGCCTTCATTTAATTGTATGTAGCCTTTTTTATTTTATTGTAAGTATACTTCATTTAGTTAAATGCAGCCTCATTTAATTGTATGTAGCCTTCATTTAATTGTATGTAGCCTTCATTTAATTGTATGTAGCCTTCATTTAATTGTATGTAGCCTTTATTTAATTATATGTAGCCTTCATTTAATTGCATGTAGCCTTCATTTATTTGTATGTAGCCTTTATTTAAGGTATGTAGCCTGTATTTTATTGTATGTAGCCTTTATTAAATTGTATGTAGCCTTCATTTAATTGTATGTAGCCTACATTTAATTGTATATAGCCTTCATTTAATTGTATGTAGCCTTCATTTATTTGTATGTCGCCTTCATTTAATTGGAATTAGCTTTTATTTAGTTGTATTTAGCCTTTATTTAATTTTATGTAGCCTTCATTTAATTGTATGTAGCATTCCTTTAAATGTAAGTAGCTTTCATTTAATTGTATGTAGCCTTTATTTAATTGTATGTAGCCCTTATTTAATTGTATGTAGCCTTTATTTAATGTATGTAGCCTTTATTTAATTGTATGTAGCCTTTATTTAATAGTATGTAGCCTTTATAAAATTGTATGTAGCATTAATTTAATTAAATGTAGCCTTTATTTAATTGTAAGTAGCCTTCATTTAATTGTATGTAGCCATGATTCAATTGCATGTAGCCTTCATTTATTTAAATGTAGCCTTCATTTAATTGTATGTAGCCCTCATTTAATTGTATAAATCCTTTATTTAATTGTATGTAGCCTTTTTGAATTGTAGGTAGGCTTAATTTAATTGTATGTAGCCTTTAATAATTGTATGTAGCCTTTATTTAATTGTATGTCGCCTTTATTTAATATATGTAGCCTTCATTTATTTGTATGTAGCCTTCATTTAATTGTATGTAGCATCCATTTAATTGTATGTAGCCTTCATTTAATTGTATGTAGCTTTTATTTAATTGTATGTAGCCTTTATTAAATTGTATGTAGCCTACATTTAATTGTATTTAGTTTTTAATTAATTGTATGTAGCCTACATTTAATTGTATTTAGTTTTTAATTAATTGTATGTAGCCTTTATTTAATTGTATGTAGCCTTTATTTAATAGATTTTGCCTTCTATTAATTGTATGTAGCCTTTATTTAATTGTATGTAGCCTTCATTTAAGTGTATGTAGCCTTCATTTAATTGTATGTAGCCTTCATTTAATTGTATGTAGCCTTCATTTAATTGTATGTAGCCTTTATTTAATTGTATTTAGACTTAATTTAATCTATATAGCCTTTGTTTAATTGTATGTAGCCTTTATTTAAGGTATGTAGCCTTTATTTTATTTTATGTAGCCTTTATTTAATTGTATGTAGCCTTTATTAAGATGTATGTAGCCTTTATTTAATTGTATGTAGCCTTTATTAAATTGTATGTAGCATTCATTTAATTGTATGTAGCCTTTATTTAATTGTATTTAGCCTTTATTTAATTATATGTAGCTTTTATTTTATTGTAAGTATCCTTCATTTACTTAAATGCAGCCTAAATTAATTGTATGTAGCCTTCATTTAATTGTATGTAGCCTTCATTTAATTGTATGTAGCCTTCATTTAATTGTATGCAGACTTTATTTAATTGTATGTAGCCTTCATTTAATTGCATGTAGCCTTCATTTATTTGTATGTAGCCTTTATTTAATTGTATGTAGCCTTTATGTTAATGTATGTAGCATTTATTAAATTGTATGTAGCCTTTATTTATTGTATGTAGCCTTCAGTTTATTGTATGTAACCTTTATTAAATTGTATGTAGCCTTTTTTATTTGTATGTAGCCTTTATTTAATTGTAAAAACACTTTATTTAATTGTATGTAGCCTTCATTTAATTGTATGTAGCCTTAATTTAATTGTATGTAGCCTTCATTTAATTGTATGTAGCCTTTATTTAATTGTATGTAGCCTTTTTTAAATTGTAGGTAGCCTTAATTTAATTGTATGTAGCCTTTAATATTTGTATGTAGCTTTTATTTAATTGTATATAGCCTGTATTTAATATATGTATTCTTCATTTAATTGTATGTAGCCTTCATTTAATTGTATGTAGCCTTAATTTAATTGTATGTAGCCTTCATTTAATTGTATGTAGCCTTTATTTAATTGTATGTAGCCTTTTTTAAATTGTAGGTAGCCTTAATTTAATTGTATGTAGCCTTTAATATTTGTATGTAGCTATTATTTAATTGTATATAGCCTGTATTTAATATATGTATTCTTCATTTAATTGTATGTAGCCTTCATTTAATTGTATGTAGCCTTCATTTAATTGTATGTAGCCATCATTTAATTGTATGTAGCCTTTATTTAATTGTATGTAGCCTTTATTAAATTGTATGTAGCCATCATTTAATTGTATGTAGCCTTTATTTAATTGTATGTAGCCTTTATTAAATTGTATGTAGCCTTCATTTAATTGTATGTTACCTTTATTTAATTGTATATAACCTTTATTTTATAGATGTTGCCCTCTATTAATTGTATGTCGCCTTTATTTAATTGTATGTAGCTTTCATTTAAGTGTATGTAGCCTTCATTTAATTGTATGTAGCCTTCATTTAAATGTATGTAGCCATTATTTAATTGTATGTAGACTTTATTTTATTGTATATAGATCTTATTTAATGTATATAGCCTTTATTTAAATGTTTGTAGCCTTTATTTAAGGTATGTAGCCTTTATTTTATTGTATGTAGCCTTTATTTAATTGTATATAGCCTTTATTAAATTGCATGTAGCCTTTATTTAATTGTATGTAGCCTTTATTAAATTGTACGTATCCTTCATTTAATTGTATGTAAACTTCATTTATTTGTATGCAGCCTTCATTTATTTGTATGTCGCCTTCATTTAATTGAATGTAGCCTTCCTTTAATTGTATTTAGCCTTCATTTAATTTTATGTAGCCTTCATTTAATTGTATGTAGCCTTTATTTTATTGTATGTAGCCTTTATTAAATTGTATGTAGCCTTTATTAAATTGTATGTAGCCTTTATTAAAATGTATGTAGCCTTGATTTAATTGTATGTAGCCTTTATTTAATTGTATTTAGCCCTTATTTAATTGTATGTAGCTTTTATTTTATTGTAAATGTCCTTCATTTTATTGTATGTAGGCTTTATTTAATTGTATGTAGCCTTTATTAAATTTTATGTAGCCTTCATTTAATTGTATGTAGCCTTCATTTAATTGTATGTAGCCTTTATTTAGCTGTATGTAGCCTTTATTTAATAGATGTTGCCTTATATTAATTGTATGTAGCCTTCATTTAATTGTATGTAGCCTTCATTTAAGTGTATGCAGCCTTCATTTATTTGTATGTAGCCTTCATTTAATTGTATGTAGCCATTATTTAATTGAATGTAGCCTTTATTTAATTTATGTAGACTTTATTTAATGTATGTAACCTTTATTTAATTGTATGTAGCCTTTATTTATGGTATGTAGCCTTTATTTTATTGTATGTAGCTTTTATTTAATTATTGTATTTAGCCTTTATTAAATTGTATGTAGCCTTTTTTTAATTGTATGTAGCCTTTATTATATTGTATATAGCATTCATTTAATTGTATGTAGCCTTCAATTAATTGTATGTAATCTTCATTTCATTGTATGTAGCCATTATTTAATTGTATGTAGCCTTTATGAAATTGTATGTAGCCTTCATTTAATTGTATGTAGCCTACATTTAATTGTATTTAGCCTTTATTTAATAGATGTTGCCTTCTATTAATTGTATGTAGCCTTCATTTAATTGAATGTAGCCTTCATTTAATTGTATGTAGCCATTATTTAATTTTATGTAGCCTTTTTTAATTGTATGTAGACTTTATTTAATGTATATAGCCTTTATTTAATTGTATGTAGCCTTTATTTAAGGTATGTAGCCTTTATTTTATTGTAAGTAGCCTTTATTTAATTGTATGTAGCCTTTATTAAATTGTATGTAGCCTTTATTTAATTGTATGTAGCCTTTATTATATTGTATGTAGCCTTCATTTAATTGTATGTAGCATTTATTATAGTTTATGTAGCCTTCATTTAATTGTATGTAGCCTTCATTTAATTGTATGTAGCCTTCATTTAATTGTATGTAGACTTTAATTAATTGAATGTAGCCTTCATTTAATTGGATGTAGCCTTCTTTTATTTGTATGTAGCCCTCATTTAATTGTATGTAGCCTTTATTTAATTGTATGTAACCTTTATTAAATTGTATGTAGCCTTTATTTAATTGTATGTAGCCTTTATGTAATTGTAAAAATACTTTATTTAATTGTATGTAGCCTTTATTTAATTGCATGTAGCCTTAATTTAATTGTATGTAGCGTTTTTTAATTGTAGGTAACCTTAATTTAATTGTATGTAGCCTTTAATAAATTGTATGTAGTCTTTATTTAATTGTATGTATCCTTTATTTAATATATGTTGCCTTCATTTAATTGTATTTAGCCTTCATTTAATTGTATATAGCCTTCATTTAATTGTAATTAGACTTCATTTAAATGTATTTAGCCTTTATTTAATTGTATGTAGCACATTATTTAATTGCATGTAACCTTCATTTCTTTGTATGTAGCCTTTATTTAATTGCATGTAGCCTTTATTTAATTGTATGTAGCATTTATTAAATTGTATGTAGCCTTTATTTATTGAATGTAGCATTCAGTTAATTGTATGTAACCTTTATTAAATTGTATGTAGCCTTTATTTAATTGTATGTAGCCTTTATTTAATTGTAAAAAATACTTTATTTAATTGTATGTAGCCTTTATTTAAGTGTATGTAGCCTTCATTTAATTGTATGTAGCCTTTATTAAATTGTATGTAGCCTTTATTTAATTGTATGTAGCCTTTATTTAATTGTAAAAATACTTTATTTAATTGTATGTAGCCTTCATTTAATTGTATGTAGCCTTTAATAAATTGTATGTAGCCTTTATTTAATTGTATGTATCCTTTATTTAATATATGTTGCCTTCATTTAATTGTATTTAGCCTTCATTTAATTGTATATATCCTTCATTTAATAGTAATTAGCCTTCATTTAAATGTATTTAGCCTTTATTTAATTGTATGTAGCCCATCATTTAATTGCATGTAACCTTCATTTATTTGTATGTAGCCTTTATTTATTTGTATGTAGCCTTTATTTAATTGTATGTAGCATTTATTAAATTGTATGTAGCCTTTATTTATTGAATGTAGCCTTCAGTTAATTGTATGTAACCTTTATTAAATTGTATGTATCCTTTATTTAATTGTATGTAGCCTTTATTTAATTGTAAAAATACTGTATTTAATTGTATGTAGCCTTTATTTAATTGTATGTAACCTTCATTTAATTGTATGTAGCCTTTATTTAATTATATGTAGCCTTTTTTTAATTGTAGGTAGCCTTAATTTAATTGTATGTAGCCTTTATTTAAGTGTATGTAACCTTCATTTAATTGTATGTAGCCTTCATTTAATTGTATGTAGCCATTATTTAATTGTATGTAGCCTTTATTTTATTGTATGTAGCCTTTATTTTATTGTATATAGCCTTTATTTAATTGTATATAGCCTTTATTATATTGTATGTAGCCTTTATTTAATTGTATGTATCCTTTATTAAATTGTACGTAGCCTTCATTTAATTGTATGTAGCCTTCATTTAATTGTATGTAGCCTTCATTTATTTGTATGTCGCCTTCATTTAATATAATGTAGCCTTCATTTAATTGTATTTAGCCTTCATTTAATTTTATGTAGCCTTCATTTAATTGTATGTAGCCTTTATTTTATTGTATGTAGCCTTTATTTAATTGTATGTAGCCTTTATTAAATTGTATGTAGCCTTTATTTAATTGCATGTAGCCTTTATTAAAATGTATGTAGCCATGATTTAATTGTATGTAGCCTTTATTTAATTGTATTTAGCCCTTATTTAATTGTATGTAGCTTTTATTTTATTGTAAATGTCCTTCATTTTATTGTATGTAGCCTTTATTTAATTGTATGTAGCCTTTATTAAATTGTATGTAGCCTTCATTTAATTGTATGTAGCCTTCATTTAGCTGTATGTAGCCTTTATTTAATAGATGTTGCCTTATATTAATTGTATGTAGCCTTCATTTAATTGTATGTAGCCTTCATTTAAGTGTATGCAGCCTTCATTTAATTGTATGTAGCCTTCATTTAATTGTATGTAGCCATTATTTAATTGAATGTAGCCTTTATTTAATTGTATGTAGCCTTTATTTAATTATTGTATTTAGCCTTTATTAAATTGTATGTAGCCTTTATTTAATTGTATGTAGCCTTTATTATATTGTATGTAGCATTCATTTAATTATATGTAGCCTTCATTAAATTGTATGTAATCTTCATTTAATTGTATGTAGCCTTTATTTAATTGTATGTAGCCTTTATGAAATTGTATGTAGCCTTCATTTAATTGTATGTAGCCTACATTTAATTGTATTTAGCCTTTATTTAATAGATGTTGCCTTCTATTAATTGTATGTAGCCTTCATTTAATTGTATGTAGCCTTCAATTAAGTGTTTGTAGCCTTTATTTAATTGTATGTAGCCTTCATTTAATTGTATGTAGCCATTATTTAATTTTATGTAGCCTTTTTTAATTGTATGTAGACTTTATTTAATGTATATTGCCTTTATTTACTTGTATGTAGCCTTTATTTAAGGTATGTAGCCTTTATTTTATTGTATGTAGCCTTTATTTAATTGTATGTAGCCTTTATTAAATTGTATGTAGCCTTTATTTAATTGTATGTAGCCTTTATTATTTTGTATGTAGCCTTCATTTAATTGTATGTAGCATTTATTATATTTTATGTAGCCTTCATTTAATTGTATGTAGCCTTCATTTAATTGTATGTAGCCTTCATTTAATTGTATGTAGACTTTAATTAATTGAATGTAGCCTTCATTTAATTGGATGTAGCCTTCATTTATTTGTATGTAGCCCTTATTGAATTGTATGTAGCCTTTATTTAATTGTATGTAACCTTTATTAAATTGTATGTAGCCTTTATTTAAATGTATGTAGCCTTAATTTAATTGTATGTAGCGTTTTTTAATTGTAGGTAACCTTAATTTAATTGTATGTAGCCTTTAATAAATTGTATGTAGCCTTTATTTCAATTGTATGTATCCTATATTTAATATATGTTGCCTTCATTTAATTGTATTTAGCCTTCATTTAATTGTATATAGCCTTCACTTAATTGTAATTAGACTTCATTTAAATGTATTTAGCCTTTATTTAATTGTATGTAGCCCATCATTTAATTGCATGTAACCTTCATTTATTTGTATGTAGCCTTTATTTAATTGTATGTAGCATTTATTAAATTGTATGTAGCCTTTATTTATTAAATGTAGCCTTCAGTTAATTTTATGTAACCTTTATTAAATTGTATGTAGCCTTATTTAATTGTATGTAGCCTTTATTTAATTGTAAAAATACTGTATTTAATTGTATGTAGCCTTTATTTAATTGTATGTAGCCTTCTTTTAATTGTATGTAGCCTTTATTTAATTGTATGTAGCCTTTATTTAATTTTAAAAATACTTTATTTAATTTTATGTAGCCTTTATTTAATTATATGTAGCCTTAATTTAATTGTATGTAGCCTTCATTTAATTGTATGTAGCCTTTATTTAATTGTATGTAGCCTTTATTAAATTGTATGTAGCCTTCATTTAATTGTATGTAGCCTTTAATAAATTGTATGTAGCCTTTATTTATTTGTAAAAATATTTTATTTAATTGTATGTAGCCTTTATTTATTTGTAAAAATATTTTATTTAATTGTATGTAGCCTTTATTAAATTGTATGTAGCCTTCATTTAATTGTATGTAGCCTTTAATAAATTGTATGTAGCCTTTATTTAATTGTATGTATCCTTTATTTAATATATGTTGCCTTCATTTAATTGTATTTAGCCTTCAATTAATTGTATATATCCTTCATTTAATAGTAATTAGCCTTCATTTAAATGTATTTAGCCTTTATTTAATTGTATGTAGCCAATCATTTAATTGCATGTAACCTTCATTTATTTGTATGTAGCCTTATTTTAATTGTATGTAGCCTTTATTTAATTGTATAAAGCATTTATTAAATTGTATGTAGCCTTTATTTATTGAAAGTAGCCTTCAGTTAATTGTATGTAACCTTTATTAAATTGTATGTAGCCTTTATTTAATTGTATGTAGCCTTTATTTAATTGTAAAAATACTTTATTTAATTGTATGTAGCCTTTATTTAATTGTATGTAGCCTTCATTTATTTGTATGTAGCCTTCATTTAATTGTATGTAGCCTTTATTTAATTGTATGCAGCCTTTTTTAATTGTAGGTAGCCTTAATTTAATTGTATGTAGCCTTTAATAATTGTATGTAGCCTTTATTTAATTGTATATAGCCTTTATTTAATATATGTAGCCTTCATTTAATTGTATGTAGCCTTTTTAATTCTATGTAGCCTTCATTTAATTGTATGTAGCCTTCATTTAATTGTATGTAGCTTTTATTTAATTGCATGTAGCCTTTATTAAATTGTATGTAGCCTTGATTTAATTGTATGTAGCCTACATTTAATTGTATTTAGCCTTTAATTAATTGTATGTAGCCTTTATTTAATTGTATGTAGCCTTTATTTAATAGATGTTGCCTTCTATTAATTGTATGTAGCCTTCATTTAATTGTATGTAGTCTTCATTTAAATGTATGTAGCGTTTATTTAATTGTATGTAGCCCTCATTTATTTGTATGTAGCCTTCATTTAATTGTATGTAGCCTTTATTTAATTGTATGCAGCCTTTTTTAATTGTAGGTAGCCTTAATTTAATTGTATGTAGCCTTTAATAATTGTATGTAGCCTTTATTTAATTGTATATAGCCTTTATTTAATATATGTAGCCTTCATTTAATTGTATGTAGCCTTTCTAATTGTATGTAGCCTTCATTTAATTGTATGTAGCCTTCATTTAATTGTATGTAGCTTTTATTTAATTGCATGTAGCCTTTATTAAATTGTATGTAGCCTTGATTTAATTGTATGTAGCCTACATTTAATTGTATTTAGCCTTTAATTAATTGTATGTAGCCTTTATTTAATTGTATGTAGCCTTTATTTAATAGATGTTGCCTTCTATTAATTGTATGTAGCCTTCATTTAATTGTATGTAGTCTTCATTTAAATGTATGTAGCGTTTATTTAATTGTATGTAGCCTTTATTAAATTGTATGTAGCCTTCATTTAATTGTATGTAGCCTTTATTTAATTGTATGCAGCCTTTTTTAATTGTAAGTAGCCTTAATTTAATTGTATGTAGCCTTTAATAATTGTATGTAGCCTTTATTTAATTGTATATAGCCTTTATTTAATATATGTAGCCTTCATTTAATTGTATGTAGCCTTTCTAATTGTATGTAGCCTTCATTTAATTGTATGTAGCCTTCATTTAATTGTATGTAGCTTTTATTTAATTGCATGTAGCCTTTATTAAATTGTATGTAGCCTTGATTTAATTGTATGTAGCCTACATTTAATTGTATTTAGCCTTTAATTAATTGTATGTAGCCTTTATTTAATTGTATGTAGCCTTTATTTAATAGATGTTGCCTTCTATTAATTGTATGTAGCCTTCATTTAATTGTATGTAGTCTTCATTTAAATGTATGTAGCGTTTATTTAATTGTATGTAGCCTTTATTAAATTGTATGTAGCCTTCATTTAATTGTATGTAGCCTACATTTAATTGTATTGAGCCTTTATTTAATTGTATGTAATCTTTATTAAATTGTATGTAGCCTTTATTTAATTGTATGTAGCCTTTATTTAATTGTAAAAATACTTTATTTAATTGTATGTTGCCTTTATTTAATTGTTTTTAACCTTAATTTAATTGTATGTAGCCTTCATTTAATTTTATGTAACCTTTATTTAATTGTATGTAGCCTTTTTTAATTTTAGGTAACCTTAATTAAATTGTATGTAGCCTTTAATAAATTGTATGTAGCCTTTATTTAATTGTAAAAATACTTTATTTAATTGTATGTAGCCTTTATTTAATTGTTTTTAACATTAATTTAATTGTATGTTGCCTTCATTTAATTGTAATTAGCCTTCATTTAAATGTATTTAGCTTTTATTTAATTGTATGTAGCCCATCGTTTAATTGCATGTAACCTTTATTTATTTGTATGTAGCCTTTATTTAATTGTATGTAGCATTTATTAAATTGTATGTAGCCTTTATTTATTGAATGTAGCCTTAAGTTAATTGTATGTAACCTTTATTAAATTGTATGTAGCCTTTATTTAATTGTATGTAGCCTTTATTTATTTGTAAAAATATTTTATTTAATTGTATGTAGCCTTTATTTATTTGTAAAAATATTTTATTTAATTGTATGTAGCCTTTATTAAATTGTATGTAGCCTTTATTTAATTGTATGTAGCCTTTATTTAATTGTAAAAATACTTTATTTAATTGTATGTAGCCTTAATTTAATTGTATGTAGCCTTCATTTAATTGTATGTAGCCTTTATTTAATTGTATGTAGCCTTTTTTTAATTGTAGGTAACCTTAATTTAATTGTATGTAGCCTTTAATAAATTGTATGTAGCCTTTATTTAATTGTATGTAGCCTTCATTTAATTGTATGTAGCCTTTATGTAATTGTATTTAGACTTTATTTAATATATATAGCATTTATTTAATTGTATGTAGCCTTCATTTAATTGTATGTAGCCTACATTTAATTGTATTTAGCCTTTAATTAATTGTATGTTGCCTTTATTTAATTGTATATAGCCTTTATTTTATAGATGTTGCCTTCTATTAATTGTATGTAGCCTTCATTTAATTGTATGTAGCCGTCATTTAAGTGTATGTAGCCTTCATTTAATTGTATGTAGTGTCGAGTATGAGCGTTCATTAGGAATTGTTGCGACTCAATATTATGTTCATTAGTTGTTGAACGCTTTTCCCGCGCTTGACTATTATAGTTAGTGAACGCTCTTCCCGCCATTGTATTTATGACGTATTTTTATGCTGAGTCGTGACGTATTGTCTATGCAGTGTTGTGACGTATGTTTTAGCCGTGCGGCAGTCTTGAGTGGAACCTTTGAGTGATAGGATGTTTATTATATTTACTTAGATATTAAAGCTATAGTTATTATGAAAAGGAGTTGAGTTTGTTAATTGATAGTTAGAATAGTACGACGCTTCAACGTATGAAAGAACTGACGAATGTAATCAATCCAAGAAGACGTGTAGGAGTTGACATGTAGCCTTCATTTAATTGTATGTAGCCATTATTTAATTGTATGTAGCCTTCATTTATTTGTATGTAGCCTTTATTTAATTGTATGTAGCCTTTATTTAATTGTATGTAGCCTTTATTTAAGGTATGTAGCCTTTATTTTATTGTATGTAGCCTTTATTTAATTGTATGTAGCCTTTATTAAATTGTATGTAGCCTTTATTTAATTGTATGTAGCCTTTATTAAATTGTATGTAGCCTTCATTTAATTGTATGTAGCCTTCATTTAATTGTATGTAGCCTTCATTTAATTGTATGTAGCCTTCATTTATTTGTATGTCGCCTTCATTTAATTGTATGTAGCCTTCATTTAATTGTATTTAGCCTTCATTTAATTTTATGTAGCCTTCATTTAATTGTATGTAGCCTTTATTTTATTGTATGTAGCCTTTATTTAATTGTATGTAGCCTTTATTTAATTGTATGTAGCATTTATTAAATTGTATGTAGCCTTCATTTAATTGTATGTAGCCTACATTTAATTGTATTTAGCCTTTAATTAAGTGTATGTAGCCTTTATTTAATTGTATGTAGCCTTTATTTAATAGATGTTGCCTTCTATTAATTGTATGTAGCCTTCATTTAATTGTATGTAGCCTTCATTTAAGTGTATGTAGCCTTCATTTAATTGTATGTAGCCTTCATTTAATTGTATGTAGCCATTATTTAATTGTATATAGCCTTTATTTAAGGTACGTAGCAATTATTTTATTGTATGTAGCCTTTATTTAATGTATGTAGCCTTTATTTAATTGTATGTAGCCTTTATTTAATAGTATGTAACCTTTATTAAATTGTATGTAGCCTTTATTTAATTGAATGTAGCCTTTATTTAATTGTATTTAGCCTTCATTTAATTGTATGTAACCTTGATTCAATTGTATGTAGCTTTCATTTATTTAAATGTAGTTTTAATTTAATTTTATGTAGCCCTCATTTAATTGTATAAATCCTTTATTTAATTGTATGCAGCCTTTTTGAATTGTAGGTAGCCTTAATTTAATTGTATGTAGCCTTTAATAATTGTATGTAGCCTTTATTTAATTGCATGTCGCCTTTATTAAATATATGTAGCCTTCATTTATTTGTATGTAGCCTTAATTAATTGTATGTAGAATCCATTTAATTGTATGTAGCCTTCATTTAATTGTATGTAGCCTTTAATAATTGTATGTAGCCTTTATTAAATTGTATGTAGCCTTCATTTAATTGTATGTAGCCTACATTTAATTGTATTTAGCCTTTAATTAATTGTATGTAGCCTTTATTTAATTGTATGTAGCCTTTATTTAATAGATGTTGCCTTCTATTAATTGTATGTAGCCTTCATTTAATTGTATGTAGCCTTCATTTAAATGTATGTAGCCTTCATTTAATTGTATGTGGCCTTCATTTAATTGTATGTAGCCATTATTTAATTGTATGTAGCCTTTATTTAATTGTATGTAGACTTTATTTAATCTATATAGCCTTTATTTAATTGTATGTAGCCTTCATTTAATTGTATGTAGCCTTCATTTAATTGTATGTAGCCTTTATTTAATTGAATGTAGCCTTCATTTAATTGCATGTAGCCTTCATTTATTTGTATGTAGCCTTTATTTAATTGTATGTAGCCTTTATTTAATTGTATGTAGCATTTATTAAATTGTATGTAGTCTTTATTAATTGTATGTAGCCTTCAGTTTATTGTATGTAACCTTTATTTAAATTGTATGTAGTCTTTATTTAATTGTATGTAGCCTTTATTTAATTGTAAAAATACTTTATTTAATTATATGTAGCCTTTATTTAATTGTATGTAGCCTTAATTTAATTGTATGTAGCCTTCATTTAATTGTATGTAGCCTTTATTTAATTGTATGTACCTTTTTTTAAATTGTAGGTAGCATTAATTTAATTGTATGTAGCTTTAATAATTGTATGTAGCTTTTATTTAATTGTATATAGCATGTATTTAATATATGTAGCCTTTATTTAATTGTATGTAGCCTTCATTTAATTGTATGTAGCCTTCATTTAATTGTATGTAGCCTTCATTTAATTGTACGTAGCCTTTTTTTAATTGTATGTAGCATTTATTAAAATGTATGTAGCCTTTATTTATTGTATGTAGCCTTCAGTTTATTGTATGTAACCTTTATAAAATTGTATGTAGCCTTTATTTAACTGTATGTAGCCTTTATTTAATTGTAAAAATACTTTATTTAATTGTATGTAGCCTTTATTTAATTGTATGTAGCCTTTATTAAATTGTATTTAGCCCTTATTTAATTGTATGTAGCTTTTATTTTATTGTTAGTATCCTTCATTTACTTAAATGCAGCCTCATTTAATTGTATGTAGCCTTCATTTAATAGTATGTAGCCTCCATTTAATTGTATGTAGCCTTCATTTAATTGTATGTAGTCTTTATTTAATTGTATGTATCCTTCATTTAATTGCAGTTGGCCTTAATTTTTTTTGTATGTAGCCTTTATTTAATTGTATGTAGCCTTTATTTAATTGTATGTAATTTTATTAAATTGTATGTAGCCTTCATTTAATTGTATGTAGCCTACATTTAATTGTATTTAGCCTTTAATTAATTGTATGTATCCTTAATTTAAGTGTATGTAGCCTTTATTTAATAGATGTTCCTTCTATTAATTGTATGTAGCCTTTTTTAATTGTAGGTAGGCTTAATTTAATTGTATGTATTCTTTAATAATTGTATGTAGCCTTTATTTAATTGT
>CAXITT010000738.1:215818-241975 GCA_964033795.1 Lymnaea stagnalis | reverse complement strand
CATTTAATTGTATGTAGCCTACATTTAATTGTATTTAGCCTTTAATTAATTGTATGTATCCTTAATTTAAGTGTATGTAGCCTTTATTTAATAGATGTTCCTTCTATTAATTGTATGTAGCCTTTTTTAATTGTAGGTAGGCTTAATTTAATTGTATGTATTCTTTAATAATTGTATGTAGCCTTTATTTAATTGTATATAGCCTGTATTTAATATATGTAGCCTTCATTTAATTGTATGTAGCCTTCATTTAATTGTATGTAGCCTTCATTTAATTGTATGTAGCCTTCATTTAATTGTATGTATCCTTTATTTAAATGTATGTAGCCTTTATTAAATTGTATGTAGCCTTCATTTAATTGTATGTAGCCTACATTTAATTGTACTTAGCCTTTAATTAATTGTATGTTGCCTTTATTTAATTTTATATAGCCTTTATTTTATAGATGTTTCCTTCTATTAATTGTATGTAGCCTTCATTTAATTGTATGTAGCCTTCATTTAAGTGTATGTAGCCTTCATTTAATTGTATGTAGCCTTCATTTAATTGTATGTAGCCATTATTTAATTGTATGTAGCCTTTACTTAATTGTATGTGGACTTTATTAAATCTATATAGCCTTTATTTAATTGTATGTAGCCTTTATTTAAGGTATGTAGCCTTTATTTTATTGTATGTAGCCTTTATTTAATTGTATGTAGCCTTTATTAAATTGTATGTAGCCTTTATTTAAATTTATGTAGCTTTTATTTAATTGTATGTAGCCTTTATTTAATTGTATGTAGCCTTTATTTAATTGTATGTAGCCTTTATTTAATTGTATGTAGCCTTTATTTAATTGTATGTAGCCTTTATTTAATTGTATGTAGCCTTTATTTAATTGTATGTAGCCTTTATTTAATTGTATGTAGCCTTTATTTAATTGTATGTAGCCTTTATTTAATTGTATGTAGCCTTTATTTAATTGTATGTAGCCTTTATTTAATTGTATGTAGCCTTTATTTAATTGTATGTAGCCTTTATTTAATTGTATGTAGCCTTTATTTAATTGTATGTAGCCTTTATTTAATTGTATGTAGCCTTTATTTAATTGTATGTAGCCTTTATTTAATTGTATGTAGCCTTTATTTAATTGTATGTAGCCTTTATTTAATTGTATGTAGCCTTTATTTAATTGTATGTAGCCTTTATTTAATTGTATGTAGCCTTTATTTAATTGTATGTAGCCTTTATTTAATTGTATGTAGCCTTTATTTAATTGTATGTAGCCTTTATTTAATTGTATGTAGCCTTTATTTAATTGTATGTAGCCTTTATTTAATTGTATGTAGCCTTTATTTAATTGTATGTAGCCTTTATTTAATTGTATGTAGCCTTTATTTAATTGTATGTAGCCTTTATTTAATTGTATGTAGCCTTTATTTAATTGTATGTAGCCTTTATTTAATTGTATGTAGCCTTTATTTAATTGTATGTAGCCTTTATTTAATTGTATGTAGCCTTTATTTAATTGTATGTAGCCTTTATTTAATTGTATGTAGCCTTTATTTAATTGTATGTAGCCTTTATTTAATTGTATGTAGCCTTTATTTAATTGTATGTAGCCTTTATTTAATTGTATGTAGCCTTTATTTAATTGTATGTAGCCTTTATTTAATTGTATGTAGCATTTATTAAATTGTATGTAGCCTTTATTTATTGTATGTAGCCTTCAGTTTATTGTATGTAACCTTTATAAAATTGTATGTAGCCTTTATTTAATTGTATGTAGCCTTTATTTAAGGTACGTAGCCATTATTTTATTGTATGTAGCCTTTATTTAATGTATGTAGCCTTTATTTAATTGTATGTAGCCTTTATTTAAATAGTATGTAGCCTTTATTAAATTTTATGTAGCCTTTATTTAATTGAATGTAGCATTTATTTAATTGTATGTAGCCTTCGTTTAATTGTATGTAGCCTTGATTCAATTGTATGTAGCCTTCATTTATTTAAATGTAGTTTTCATTTAATTGTATGTAGACCTCATTTAATTGTATAAATCCTTTATTTAATTGTATGTAGCCTTTAATAATTGTATGTATCCTTTATTTAATTGTATGTCGCTTTTATTTAATATATGTAGCCTTCAATTAAGTGTATGTAGCCTTCATTTAATTGTATGTAGCCTTCATTTAATTGTATGTAACCATTATTTAATTTTATGTAGCCTTTATTTAATTGTATGTGGACTTTATTTAATCTATATAGCCTTTATTTAATTGTATGTAGCCTTTATTTAAGGTATGTAGCCTTTATTTTATTGTATGTAGCCTTTATTTAATTGTATGTAGCCTTTATTAAATTGTATGTAGCCTTTATTTAAATTTATGTAGCTTTTATTTAATTGTATGTAGCCTTTATTTAATTGTATGTAGCCTTTATTTAATTGTATGTAGCCTTTATTTAATTGTATGTAGCCTTTATTTAATTGTATGTAGCCTTTATTTAATTGTATGTAGCCTTTATTTAATTGTATGTAGCCTTTATTTAATTGTATGTAGCCTTTATTTAATTGTATGTAGCCTTTATTTAATTGTATGTAGCCTTTATTTAATTGTATGTAGCCTTTATTTAATTGTATGTAGCCTTTATTTAATTGTATGTAGCCTTTATTTAATTGTATGTAGCCTTTATTTAATTGTATGTAGCCTTTATTTAATTGTATGTAGCCTTTATTTAATTGTATGTAGCCTTTATTTAATTGTATGTAGCCTTTATTTAATTGTATGTAGCCTTTATTTAATTGTATGTAGCCTTTATTTAATTGTATGTAGCCTTTATTTAATTGTATGTAGCCTTTATTTAATTGTATGTAGCCTTTATTTAATTGTATGTAGCCTTTATTTAATTGTATGTAGCCTTTATTTAATTGTATGTAGCCTTTATTTAATTGTATGTAGCCTTTATTTAATTGTATGTAGCCTTTATTTAATTGTATGTAGCCTTTATTTAATTGTATGTAGCCTTTATTTAATTGTATGTAGCCTTTATTTAATTGTATGTAGCCTTTATTTAATTGTATGTAGCCTTTATTTAATTGTATGTAGCCTTTATTTAATTGTATGTAGCCTTTATTTAATTGTATGTAGCCTTTATTTAATTGTATGTAGCCTTTATTTAATTGTATGTAGCCTTTATTTAATTGTATGTAGCCTTTATTTAATTGTATGTAGCCTTTATTTAATTGTATGTAGCCTTTATTTAATTGTATGTAGCCTTTATTTAATTGTATGTAGCCTTTATTTAATTGTATGTAGCCTTTATTTAATTGTATGTAGCCTTTATTTAATTGTATGTAGCCTTTATTTAATTGTATGTAGCCTTTATTTAATTGTATGTAGCCTTTATTTAATTGTATGTGGACTTTATTTAATCTATATAGCCTTTATTTAATTGTATGTAGCCTTTATTTAAGGTATGTAGCCTTTATTTTATTGTATGTAGCCTTTATTTAATTGTATGTAGCCTTTATTAAATTGTATGTAGCCTTTATTTAATTGTATGTAGCCTTTATTAAATTGTATGTAGCCTTCATTTAATTGTATGTAGCCTTCATTTAATTGTATTTAGCCTTTATTTAATTGTATGTAGCTTTTATTTTATTGTAAGTATCCTTCATTCACTTAAATGCAGCCTCATTTAATTGTATGTAGCCTTCATTTAATTGTATGTAGCCTTTATTTAATTGTATGTAGCCTTTATTTAATTGTATGTAGCATTTATTAAATTGTATGTAGCCTTTATTTATTGTATGTAGCCTTCAGTTTATTGTATGTAACCTTTATAAAATTGTATTTAGCCTTTATTTAACTGTATGTAGCCTTTATTTAATTGTAAAAATACTTTATTTAATTGTGTGTAGCCCTTATTTAATTGTATGTAGCTTTTATTTTATTGTTAGTATCCTTCATTTACTTAAATGCAGCCTCATTTAATTGTATGTAGCCTTCATTTAATAGTATGTAGCCTCCATTTAATTGTATGTAGCCTTCATTTAATTGTATGTAGTCTTTATTTAATTGTATGTATCCTTCATTTAATTGCAGTTGGCCTTAATTTTTTTTGTATGTAGCCTTTATTTAATTGTATGTAGCCTTTATTTAATTGTATGTAATTTTATTAAATTGTATGTAGCCTTCATTTAATTGTATGTAGCCTACATTTAATTGTATTTAGCCTTTAATTAATTGTATGTAGCCTTTATTTAAGTGTATGTAGCCTTTATTTAATAGATGTTCCTTCTATTAATTGTATGTAGCCTTTTTTAATTGTATGTAGCCTTTATTTAATTGTATACAGCCTGTATTTAATATATGTAGCCTTCATTTAATTGTATGTAGCCTTCATTTAATTGTATGTAGCCTTCATTTAATTGTATGTAGCCTTCATTTAATTGTATGTATCCTTTATTTAATTGTATGTAGCCTTTATTAAATTGTATGTAGCCTTCATTTAATTGTATGTAGCCTACATTTAATTGTACTTAGCCTTTAATTAATTGTATGTTGCCTTTATTTAATTTTATATAGCCTTTATTTTATAGATGTTGCCTTCTATTAATTGTATGTAGCCTTCATTTAATTGTATGTAGCATTCATTTAAGTGTATGTAGCCTTCATTTAATTGTATGTAGCCTTCATTTAATTGTATGTAGCCATTATTTAATTGTATGTAGCCTTTACTTAATTGTATGTAGCCTATATTTAATTGTATGTAGCCTTTATTAAATTGTATGTAGCCTTTATTTAATTGTATGTAGCCTTTATTAAATTGTATGTAGCTGTAACACAGTACTATTCTGACATGGCGTGGGATGTTATCTCTTATGCTGTTATGTCAGTAGTAGTATGGTTACTTATGTTAATACTTCAGGATGCCGACTTCATTCTTTCACTTATCGTTCAGGCACGTAAAGAAGAATACTCAATTCTAGTTAAAACTCACAGTACTTTATTGAACACACTTTATATTGATAATAATAAATAATCCTTGCATGAATGTAATTTCACATATATATCTATAGTATTCCATCATTAAGAAAGACACGTCCTCAGACTACTATAACTCAGCTCAACTGTCTAATCACACAGCTCTCACGCTACTGACTGACTCTACTGCTCTGCGCTCAGCTCTCTACTATCTCAGTCAACTCATACTTTATTACCAGCAAAGCGTGCAAAACAACCGCTCTGACAAAAACATAATTTTACTCTCCAAAAACGTGGAGTTCACATTTGCATCTCAAAATACATGGTCAACACAATTCACTGTTCACTCATGCTACCTCTCTGTTTTCATGTGAAAACATAGTCCGTTACATGCCCCACCCATCTGAAAAAATTTTGTGCAACAAAATTTTTGGCATTATATGTTGAAATAATGATAATGTCTCTTAGAAAATTTCAATGCCACATCTAACAATCAAATCAGTGTAACAACATTAACATTTCATCATTATGAAATACAGAGTCTTTTACTGTTAATATCACACTTAATAGTGAATAATGTACCCTGGCAAAAAATTAAAAAATCACCAATGACAACCTCTTAAAATCTTTATGTATGATAATGTGAAGTGACATTAACATCTTAATGAATAATAAACACTGCAAAATGAATGTAACAATCTTAAATTTTGCATTAGAAAATTTACAATCGGTTAAAATATGATATTCATTTACAAAAATTGATATGTACAAGTGTCTTATCAAAAAACTGAGTGAATGTGTATTTTAATGCTCTTCATGCTCAATTTAACCTTAATTTTACTGTCATTGTCTAATCTTAAGAAAAAGTTGATGACCAAGAATGTAAACAATTTATACAATAGTTCTGTATTGACAATTACCATATTTGAAAAAAATTTTCCTCTTGACAACTAATAATTAATTTAGCACAAGTGTTGGTTAGCTAAAATGTAATGTTAAGTATTTCTCCGCACTGAAGAAAATGACAATTGTGATCTGTTATAATCTCTTTGTCCATCTCTTTCCATAAAATTGTTATTTGTAGTTGTGTAATGTTCATCTTGAAACTTGTTTTCTCTGTGTTTTATTTCATTTTTGAATTTTTCAGCCTGTCTATATTGTTGATGAATATTTCTTGAATTTAGTCTAAAAATGTGTTTTGTCCTGTCTGATTTTTGTTCTGTATATGTTTTATTGAGAATTCCTTTATTATGTTGTCTTGATATGTTCTGTGTTGGATTCATGTTTAAATGTCTTCCTCTTATCCCTTCTGTTATTAGATACTTAGTGTTATTGCCTAGTTCTTTTATATTGCCAATAATTAATGGACACACTGGATTATCCATTACAACAGCTGTTACAGATCCTGTGATCCATGGACAATCAACTTTGATTCTAGCTTTCTGACATACTATTCTATTATTGTTGGTTAAAATAACTATTGCCTTTTCATTTGTGTAGTAGTTGTCATTTACTAATTTTCTATCTACAACTATTGTGGTACAACCAGTGTCTCTGAGACATTTAACTACTTTATTGTTTACAATTGCTGGTGAAAATTTGAGTGTTCCATCAGTGTGATAAATACTAGCTGATGTTTCATGAGGTGTATTCTGATTGTGTCTACTATTTGTTTGATTGGTGTTATATCTTTGATTTTTATATGGTTGTCTACTCCTATTTGTACTGTTGTATCTAATTGGACTACTGTTGGGTGATGTTCTCTGATAGTATTGTTGTGAATGTCCTAAATCTCTATGTAATTTCCTACACTCATATTTTTTGTGACCTGGAATGCCACAGTAGAAACATTTGTTGTTGTTTGAATAATTAGTATATGGTGTCTGGTAATTATTTTGATGACTTTTCTGAAATTTATTGTTTTGCCATCTGGCAGGTAGGCTATGGTATCTTCTGTTTTGATATGTGTTTTGTTTTTGACTGTCCCTATCACTGGGTGTGTTTCTAATAGAGGCTAGTGTGCTGTTTCTATTGTCTAGCTCTTCATTGGGGTGAGCATCTTTAAATGTTGTGATTGAGTCAACTAACTCACGCTCATTTTTAATCTTTCTCTCTTTAAGGAATGAAAATAAAGAGACTGATGCATTTCTTAATATTTTGTCTATGATAAACATATCCAGTAATGCTTTTGGATCATTTAGGTCAATTTCAGTTAATTCAAGCCATTTGACAAGATTGTCTCTAATATTGAATATGGTGGTGTTAGGATCTACTTCTCTATCTAGTCTTATGTTGTGGAAATTTTTTCTATAAATGTCTTCTGTGTTTCCATAGAACTTTAACAAAACTTTCTTTATATATGTATAATTATTCTTTTGTTCTTCACTAAGTGAATTGATAATGCTTAGGCTTTTCCCTGATAATCTGCTCAATAAAATATTAGCCCAAGTCTCTTCTCTATAATTGTAAGACTGACATATGCCTTCAAATTGTGACAGATAACTAATAATTTCTTCTTTATGTTCATTAAATTCTCTAAATTTAGGTTTGTATGCACTGTTGGTTTCCCTATTGCTTGTTGATGTAGTATGCTGTCCTGATTCTATCCTAGCTCTTTCTAGTTTTAGCTCTTCCTCTCTTATTTTCATATCTTGTTCCCTTAATTTAAGTTCTTCTATTTCCTTTTGTCCTTTTAATTTCATTTCTTCTATTTGTTTAAGATCGTTTCTCTCTAACATTCTAGCTTCTCGGTCTTTGTCTTTGTCTTGTCGGTCTTTGTCTTTGTCTTGTCGGTCTTTGTCTTCTTTCTGTCTGTCTCGTATTTTGTCCATTTCTCTAGTTACGAAGTCAGTTAATTTCTCCTGCTTCAAACCAAGCTTCTCACCTACTTCTAATAATTCCAAGTACTCTGCCATTTTTTTATGTGTAATGTGAGTAACTAAAATTATATTGTTATGTATCAGTATATCAGTTATCTCCTTATTCTTTGGTTATCAATTTAAATAGTTTACGATATTTCATATATCTACATGTTAATGAATGTATACACAAATGCAAGTTGATACATGAATTATAAGTTATAAATAAGTGTAAGAAAAATTTAAAATAATTAAATTGTCTATTTTACAACATAAATACAGATATGTAGACGTTTACATGAATACAAATGAGACAACAAATACAAAAGTACTGTGTAGTTTATGGACCACAAGATAGTAGAAAATATGACAGTAGGTTGACAATATGTATAACAATGACAAGACAAATAGCACAAATATGACACGATATACTAAAAAACAACAGTTATGACAATGTACAAACTAGACTTCACAGCTAACATAAAATTATCCTACAGTGTTATAAATAGGGCCAGAAGAAACCTTTACCGTTTTAATAAAAAAACTTCCCTAGGAAAGATAACACCGTGGATGTCCCTACAGTATACTCTAAAATTGAACTTATATTACTAATGAGAAAAGTTACACCACAAATTGCTGCAATACTCCAATGTAAATACCTTGCGTAATAGTGTAATTGTGATAATCCAATAATTGAAAATTGTCTAATTTCTCTCCGGTTCTGTTGCACTGGTGAGTAATTGAAGAATTACTTGAAGAATTACTTGACTTGCATTGCGCACTATGCTATGTGCGGCTTATATAAAGTAAAGATTTTGCTGGGGAAATCTTACTTCCGCTGTCTTGATAAAACATCTCATCTGTAATGACATCAGACTTCTTTTGGTTTTGTGTGGATCATCTCTTTCGTTGACTAATAACTGTAAAATAGATTTCTTCCTGTTTCTTCCACGAGAATATTCACTCCTCTGTTATATAATTGAAGTAGTGTACCAGTTAGCTGTTTGAACTCTCAATTGTCGGCTAGCTCTGTGTGTAGTGAACTCGTCTCGGACTTGATTTTGAAACACGGGCGTAATGACGTTCGATTCGAATGTTATAATATATCATTGTTACTCAATGTTCTGTAATACATCGTTGTTCTGACACTTCTGACAATATTTGTAACGCATCGCCGTTACACCGCTTCTGACACCATTTGTAACACAGTACTATTCTGACATGGCGTGGGATGTTATCTCTTATGCTGTTATGTCAGTAGTAGTATGGTTACTTATGTTAATACTTCAGGATGCCGACTTCATTCTTTCACTTATCGTTCAGGCACGTAAAGAAGAATACTCAATTCTAGTTAAAACTCACAGTACTTTATTGAACACACTTTATATTGATAATATTAATAAATAATCCTTGCATGAATGTAATTTCACATATATATCTATAGTATTCCATCATTAAGAAAGACACGTCCTCAGACTACTATAACTCAGCTCAACTGTCTAATCTCACAGCTCTCACGCTACTGACTGACTCTACTGCTCTGCGCTCAGCTCCCTACTATCTCAGTCAACTCATACTTTATTACCAGCAAAGCGTGCAAAACAACCGCTCTGACAAAAACATAATTTTACTCTCCAAAAACGTGGAGTTCACATTTGTTCTCAAAAATACAATCCACATTGATTGTCTCTCCCCGTGGAAAAACCTGGTGAACACACTCACTGTCCACTCATGCTACCTCTCTGTTTACATGTGAAAACATAGTCCGTTACAGTAGCCTTTATTTAATTGTATGTAGCCTTCATTTAATTGTATTTAGCCTTTATTTAATTGTATGTAGCTTTTATTTTTTTGTAAGTATCCTTCATTCACTTAAATGCAGCCTCATTTAATTGTATGTAGCCTTCATTTAATTGTATGTAGCCTTTATTTAATTGTTTGTAGCCTTTATTTAATTGTATGTAGCATTTATTAAATTGTATGTAGCCTTTATTTATTGTATGTAGCCTTCAGTTTATTGTATGTAACCTTTATAAAATTGTATGTACCCTTTATTTAACTGTATGTAGCCTTTATTTAATTGTAAAAATACTTTATTTAATTGTATGTAGCCTTTATTTAATTGTATGTAGCCTTTATTAAATTGTAATTAGCCCTTATTTAATTGTATGTAGCTTTTATTTTATTGTTAGTATCCTTCATTTACTTAAATGCAGCCTCATTTAATTGTATGTAGCCTTCATTTAATTGTATGTAGCCTCCATTTAATTGTATGTAGCCTTCATTTAATTGTATGTAGCCTTTATTTAATTGTATGTATCCTTCATTTAATTGCATGTAGCCTTAATTTATTTGTATGTAGCCTTTATTTAATTGTATGTAGCCTTTATTTAATTGTATGTAATTTTATTAAATTGTATGTAGCCTTCATTTCATTGTATGTAGCCTACATTTAATTGTATTTAGCCTTTAATTAATTGTATGTAGCCTTTATTTAATTGTATGTAGCCTTTATTTAATAGATGTTCCTTTTATTAATTTTATGTAGCCTTCATTTAATTGTATGTAGCCTTTATTTAATTGTATGTAGCCTTTATTTAATTGTATGTAGCCTTTATTAAAATGTATGTAGCCTTCATTTAATTGTATGTAGCCTTTATTAAATTGTATGTAGTCTGCACCAGCAATTGTATCTACAATTTAAAATATCAACTAAAACTACAACATCCTACTTGGGGAGATAACTACAAACATAGATACAATTATATATACATAGACACTATTCTTTCAATCAATTAAAGCTACTACTAAGACGACAACTAAATCTACATATTCAACTGCAAACAAAGTAAAATCTACCATTTAAGCTACAATTAAAGGAATAGAATCTATAACACAAATTTTATCTATAAATACAACTTCATCTATATCTACAACTGCCTCAAAAACAACAACTTCATATAGGAGGAGATTACTACGAAAAGAGGTAAATCTATATGCATATACGACTTTTTTTAAATTGAAAAAACTGCTTCTTTAAAGGCAAATACATCTGCAATTGCAACTACAGCTAAAGTTGAACCTACCCCTGAAGCTATAATTAAAGAAACACAATCTACGTCGTTATTACTATCTATAAATGCATCTGCACCAGCAACTGTATCTACAATTGCAACTAAAACGGCAACATCATACCTGGGAAGAAAACTACAAACTTAGATACAATTATATATATATATAGTTACTATTCTTTCAATCAACTAAAGCTACTACTAAGATGACAACTAAATCAACATATTCAACTGCAAACAAAGTTAAATCTACCATTTAAGTTACAATTAAAGGAATAGAATCGATAACAAAAATAATATCTATAAATACAACTTCATCTACATCTACAACTGCCTCAAAATCTACAACTTCATATAGGAGGAGATTACTACAAAAGAGGTAAATCTATATGCATATACGACCTATTTTATACCAGACAAAAACTGCTTCTTTAACGGCAACTATATATGCAATTGCAATTAAAGCTAAAGTTTAACCTACCCCTGAAGCTACAATTAAAGAAACACAATCTACGACGTTATTACTATCTATAAATGCACCTACACCAGCAACTGTATCTACAATTGCAACTAAAACTACAACATCATACTTGGGGAGATAACTACAAACATAGATACAATTATATATACAAAGACACCATTCTTTCAATCAACTAAAGCTATAAATAAGACGACAACTAAATCTACATATTCAACTGCAAACAAAATTAAATCTACCATTTAAGCTACAATTAAAGGAATAGAATCTATAACACAAATAACATCTATAAATACAACTTCATCTATATCTACAACTGCCTCAAAATCTACAACTTCACATAGGAGGACATTACTATGAAAAGAGGTAAATCTTTATGCTTATACGACCTATTTTACACCCGACAAAAAACTGCTTCTTTAACGGGAACTACATCTGTAATTCCTACAACTAAAATTGCACCTACCCCTGAAGCTGCAATTAAAGAAACACAATCTACGTCGTTATTACTATCTATAAATGCATCTACTCCAGTAACTGTATCTACAATTGCAACTAAAACTACATCATTATACTTGGGGAGATAACTACAAACATAGATACAATTATATATACACAGACACCATTCTTTCAATCAACTAAAGCTACTAATAAGACGACAACTAAATCTACATATTCAACTGCAAACAAAGTTAAACCTATCATTTAAGCTACATTTAAAGTAATAGAATCTATAACACAAAAAATATCTATAAATACAACTTAATCTATATCTACAACTGCCTCAAAAAAAAAAACTTCATATAGAAGGAGATTACTACGAAAAGAGGTAAATCTTTATGCATATACGACCTATTTTACACCCGACAAAAAACTGCTTCTTTAACGGCAACTACATCGGCAGTTGAAACTACAACAAAAGTTGCATCTACCTCTGAAGCTACAATTAAAGAAACACAATCTACGACGTTATTACTATCTATAAATGCATCTACACCAGCAACTGTATCTACAATTGCAACTAAAACTACAACATCATACTTGGGGAGATAACTACAAACATAGATACAATTATATATACATAGACACTATTCTTTCAATCAACTAAAGCTACTACTAAGACGACAACTATATCTACATATTCAACCGCAAACAAAGTTAAATCTACCATTTAAGCTACAATTAAAGGAATAGAATCTTTAACACAAATAATATCTATAAATACAACTTCATCTATATCTACAACTGAATTAAAATCTACATATTCATATAGGAGGAGATTACTACGAAAAGAGGTAATCTATATGCATATACGACCTTTTTTATACCCGACAAAAAACTGCTTCTTTAACGGCAACTACATCTGTATTTCCAACTACAACTAAAGTTGCATCTACCCCTGAAGCTGCAATTAAAGAAATATAATCTACGACGTTATTACTATCTATAAATGCACCTACACCAGCAACTGTATCTACAATTGCAACTTAAACTACAACATCATACTTGGGGAGATAACTACAAACATAGATACAATTATATATGCATAGACACCATTCTTTCTATCAACTAAAGCTACTACTAAGACGACAACTAAATCTACATATTCAACTACAAACAAAGTTAAATCTACCATTTAAGTTACAATTAAAGGAATAGAATCTATAAGACAAATAATATCTATAAATACAACTTCATCTATATCTACAACTGCCTAAAAATCTACAACTTCATATAGGAGGAGATTACTATGAAAAGAAGTAAATATTTATGCATATACGACCCATTTTACACCCGACAAAAAATGCTTCTTTAACGGCAATTACATCGGCAGTTGCAACTACTTCTAAAGTTGCATCTACCCCTGAAGCTACAATTAAAGAAACACACTCTACGTCGTTATTACTACCTATAAATGCATCTACACCAGCAACTGTATCTACAATTGCAACTAAAACTACAAAATCATACTTGGGGAGATAACTACAAACATAGATACAATTATATATACATAGACACTATTCTTTCAATCAACTAAAGCTACTACTAAGACGACAACTAAATCTGCATATTCATCCGCAAACAAAGTTAAATCTACCATTTAAGCTACAATTAAATGAATAGATTCTATAAGACAAATAATATCTATAAATACAACTCAATCTATATCTACAACTGCCTCCAAATCTACAACTTCATATTGGAGGAGATTACTACGAAAAGAGGTAAATCTATATGCATATACGACCTATTTTATACCCGACAAAAAACTGCTTGTTTAACGGCAACTACATCTGTAATTCAAACAACAACTAAAGTTACACCTACCCCCTGAAGCTACAATTAAAGAAACACAATATACTTCGTTATTACTATCTATAAATGCATCTACACCAGCAAATTATCTAAATTTGCAACTAAAACTACAACGTCATACTTGGTGAGATAACTACAAACATAGATACAATTATATATTCATAGAAACTATTCTTTCAATGAACTAAAGCTACTATTAAGACGAAAACTAAATCTACATATTCAACTGCAAACAAAGTTAAATCTACAATTTAAGCTACAATTAAAGGAATATAATCTATAACACAAATAATATTTATAAATACAACTTCATCTATATCTACAACTGCCTCAAAATGTGCAACTTCATATTGGAGGAGATTACTACGAAAATAGGTAAATCTATATGCATATATGACCTATTTTATAACCGACGAAAACCTGCTTCTTTAACGGCAACAACATCTGTAAATCCAACTATAACTAAAGTTGCACCTACCCCTGAAGCTACAATTAAAGAAACACAATCTACGACGTTATTACTATCTATAAATGCATCTACACCAGCAACTGTATCTACAATTGCAACTAAACTACAACATCATACTTGGGAAGATAACTACAAACATAGATACAATTATATATACATAGACACCATTCTTTCAATCAACTAAAGCTACTACTAAGATGACAACTAAATCTACATATTCAACTGCAAACAAAGTTAAATCTACCATTTAAGCTACAATTAAAGGAATATAATCTATAACACAAATAATATCTATCAATACAACTTCATCTATATCTACAACTGCCTCAAAATCTAAAAATTCATATAGGAGGAGATTACTACGAAAAGAGGTAAATCTATATGCTTATACGACCTATTTTACACCCGACAAAAAACTGCTTCTTTAACGGTACCTACATCTGTAATTCCAACTACAAATAAAGTTGCACCTACCCTTGAAGCTACAACTAAGGAAATAACAATCTACGTCGTTTTTACTATCTATAACTGCATCTACACCAGTAACTGTATCTACAATTGCAACTAAACTACAACATCATACTTGGCGAGATAACTACAAACATAGATACAATTATATATACATAGACACTATTCTTTCATTCAACTAAAGCTACTACTAAGACGACAACTAAATCTACATATTCAACTGCAAACAAAGTTAAATCTACCATTTAAGCTACAATTAAAGGAATATAATCTATAACACAAATAATATCTATAAATACAACTTCATCTAGATCTTCAACTGCCTCAAAATCTACAACTTTATATAGGAGGAGATTACTACGAAAAGAGGTAAATATTTATGCATATACGACCTATTTTACACCCGACAAAAAATGCTTCTTTAACGGCAATTACATCGGCAGTTGCAACTACTTCTAAAGTTGCATCTACCCCTAAAGCTACAATTAAAGAAACACAATCTACGTCGTTATTACTACCTATAAATGCATCTACACCAGCAACTGTATCTACAATTGCAACTAAAACTACAAAATCATACTTGGGGAGATAACTACAAACATAGATACAATTATATATACATAGACACCATTCTTTCAATCAACTAAAGCTACTACTAAGACGACAACTAAATCTACATATTCAACTGCAAACAAAGTTAAATCTACCATTTAAGCTACAATTAAAGGAATAGAATCTATAACACAAATAATATCTATAAATACAACTTCATCTATATCTACAACTGCCTCAAAATCTACAACTTCATATAGGAGGAGATCACTATGAAAAGAGGTGTGTTGTTCGTCCGTCGAAGTCGACAAGGACCATCGAATCATCCGGTTAGGGGCGGGCGGGGGGGTTGGGATTACGGTGAGCTCTTAGGTGGCTTGTTAGACCGATCCTTGTTCGGAATAATCTATGACACAGTGGGCATGGAATAGTTGCTTCAGACGATGACCTAATGTTGCTCTTTCGGACAAGCCTGCGTGTCTCAGCTGTGGTTATTCTCTTAGCTTCATGGGATTTAGCCCCCTTCTTGACAGCAGCTCTCCATCTGGCTCTGTCCTGGGCTGTCTGCACCCATTGAGTAGTGTTTATGCTGAAGGCCTTTAGTGCCACTTTCAGTGAGTCTTTGAAACGCTTTCTTTGGCCTCCTTGGGAGCGCTTGCCTATCGTGAGTTCTCCAAAGAATATTTGTTTCGGGAGCCGGTGGTCTGCCATACGGGCTACGTGTCCCATCCAACGGAGCTGAGACTGCATCAGAGTGGTGAAGATACTAGGTAGGTTCGCTCTAGCGAGGACCTCGGTGTCGGGGACTTTGTCTTGCCACCTGATGTCGAGGAGTTTCCTGAGGCAGGTAGTGTGAAAATGATTCAGTTTCTTGGCGTGACGCTGGTAGACAGTCCACGTTTCACATCCATAAAGCAGTGTCGGGAGGACTGCTGCGCTATAGACCTTGAGCTTTGTTTCACGACTGATACCTCTCCTGTCCCAAACAGTGCTGCGGAGCCTGCCAAATAGGGCACTAGCTTTTGCGAGTCTGCCATTCATTTCATCATCCATGACGACCGATCTAGAGAGAGTGCTGCCAAGTAAATGGTAGATATGCATATACGACCTCTTTTATACCCGACAAAAAACTGCTTCTTTAACGGGAACTACATCTGTAATTCCAACTACAACTAAAATTGCACCTACCCTGAAGCTACAATTAAAGAAACACAATCTACGACGTTATTACTATCTATAAATGCATCTACACCTGCAACTGTATCTACAATTGCAACTAAAACTACAACATCATACTTTGGGAGATAACTACAAACATAGATACAATTATATATACATAGACACCATTCTTTCAATCAACTAAAGCTACTACTAAGACGACAACTAAATCTACATATTCAACTGCAAACAAAGTTAAATCTACCATTTAAGCTACAATTAAATGAAATAGAATCTATAACACAAATAATATCTATAAATACAACTTCATCTACATCTACAACTGCCTCAAAATCTACAACTTCATATAGGAGGAGATTACTACAAAAGAGGTAAATCTATATGCATATACGACCTATTTTATACCAGACAAAAACTGCTTCTTTAACGGCAACTATATATGCAATTGCAATTAAAGCTAAAGTTGCACCTACCCCTGAAGCTACAATTAAAGAAACACAATCTACGACGTTATTACTATCTATAACTGCATCTACACCAGCAACTGTATCTACAATTGCAACTAAAACTACAACATCATACTTTTCGAGATAACTACAAACATAGATACAATTATATATACATAGACACCATTCTTTCAATCAACTAAAGCTACTACTAAGATGACAACTAAATCTACATATTCAACTGAAAACAAAGTTAAACCTATCATTTAAGCTACATTTAAAGTAATAGAATCTATAACACAAAAAATATCTATAAATACAACTTAATCTATATCTACAACTGCCTCAAAAAAAAAAACTTCATATAGAAGGAGATTACTACGAAAAGAGGTAAATCTTTATGCATATACGACCTATTTTACACCCGACAAAAAACTGCTTCTTTAACGGCAACTACATCTGTAATTCCAACTACAACTAAAGTTGCACCTACCCCTGAAGCTACAATTAAAGAAACACAATCTACGTCGTTATTACTTTCTATAATTGCATCTACACCAGCAACTGTATCTACAACTGCAACTAAAACTACAACATCATACTTTGGGAGATAACTACAAACATAGATACAATTATATATATATAGACACAATTCTTTCAATCAACTAAAGCTACTTCTAAGACGACAACTAAATCTACATATTCAACTGCAAACAAAGTTAAATCTACCATTTAAGCTACAATTAAAGGAATAGAATCTATAACACAAATAATATCTATAAATACAACTTAATCTATATCTACAACTGCCTCAAAATCTACAACTTCATATAGAAGGAGATTACTACGAAAAGATGTAAATCTATATGCTTATACGACCTATTTTACACCCGATAAAAAACTGCTTCTTTAACGGCAACTACATCTGTAATTCCAACTACAAATAAAGTTGCACCTACCCCTGAAGCTACAATTAAAGAAACACAATTTACGTCGTTTTTACTATCTATAACTGCATCTACACCAGCAACTGTATCTACAATTGCAACCAAAACTACAACATCATACTTGGGGAGATAACTACAAACATAGATACAATTATATATACATAGACACCATTCTTTCAATCAACTAAAGCTACTTCTAAGACGACAACTAAATCTACATATTCAACTGCAAACAAAGTTAAATCTACAATTTAAGCTACAATTAAAGGAATAGAATCTATAACACAAATAATATCTATAAATACAACTTCATCTATATCTACAACTGCCTCAAAATCTGCAACTTCATATTGGAGGAGATTACTACGAAAAGAGGTAAATCTATATGCATATACGACCTATTTTATACCCGACAAAAAACTGCTTCTTTAAAGACAACTAAATCTGTAATTCCAACTACAAATAAAGTTGCACCTACTTCTGAAGCTACAATTAAAGAAACACAATCTACGTCGTTATTACTATATATCAATGCATCTACACCAGCAACTGTATCTACAATTGCAACCAAAACTACAACATCATACTTGGGGACATAACTACAAACATAGATACAATTATATATAAATAGACACTATTCTTTCATTCAACTAAAGCTACTACTAAGACGACAACTAAATCTACATATTCAACTGCAAACAAAGTTAAATCTACCATTTAAGCTACAATTAAAGGAATAGAATCTATAACACAAATAATATCTATAAATACAACTTCATCTATATCTACAACTGCCTCAAAAAAAAACAACTTCATATTGTAGGAGATTACTACGAAAAGAGGTAAATCTATATGCATATACGAACTATTTTATACCCGACAAAAAACTGCTTCTTTAACGGCAACTACATCTTCAGTTGCAACTACAACTAAAGTTGCACCTACTCCTGAAGCTACAATTAAAGAAACACAATCTACGTCGTTATTACTATATATCAATGCATCTACACCAGCAACTGTATCTACAATTGCAACTAAAACTACAACATCATACTTTTCGAGATAACTACAAACATAGATACAATTATATATACATAGACACCATTCTTTCAATCAACTAAAGCTACTACTAAGATGACAACTAAATCTACATATTCAACTGCAATCAAAGTTAAATCTACAATTTAAGCTACAATTAAAGGAATAGAATCTATAACACAAATAATATCTATAAATACAACTTCATCTATATCTACAACTGCCTCAAAATGTGCAACTTCATATTGGAGGAGATTACTACGAAAAGAGGTAAATCTGTATGCTAATACGACCTATTTTATACCCGATAAAAAACTGCTTCTTTAACGGCAACTACATCGGCAGTTGCAAATACAACTAAAGTTGCATCTACCCCTGAAGCTACAATTTAAGAAACACAATCTACGTCATTATTACTGCCTATAAATGCATCTACACAAGCAACTGTATCTACAATTGCAACTAAAACTACAACATCATACTTGGGGAGATAACTACAAACATAGATACAATTATATATACATAGACACCATTCTTTCAATCAACTAAAGCTACTACTAAGACGACAACTAAATCTACATATTCAACTGCAAACAAAGTTAAATCTACCATTTAAGCTACAATTAAAGGAATATAATCTATAACACAAATAATATCTATAAATACAACTTCATCTATATCTACAACTGCCTCAAAATCTACAACTTCACATAGGAGGACATTACTATGAAAAGAGGTAAATCTATATGCTTATACGACCTATTTTAAACCCGACAAAAAACTGCTTCTTTAACGGGAACTACATCTGTAATTCCTACAACTAAAATTGCACCTACCCCTGAAGCTACAATTAAAGAAACACAATCTACGACGTTATTACTATCTATAAATGCATCTACACCAGCAACTGTATCTACAATTGCAACTAAACTACAACATCATACTTGGGAAGATAACTACAAACATAGATACAATTATATATACATAGACACCATTCTTTCAATCAACTAAAGCTACTACTAAGATGACAACTAAATCTACATATTCAACTGCAAACAAAGTTAAATCTACCATTTAAGCTACAATTAAAGGAATATAATCTATAACACAAATAATATCTATCAATACAACTTCATCTATATCTACAACTGCCTCAAAATCTAAAACTTCATATAGGAGGAGATTACTACGAAAAGAGGTAAATCTATATGCTTATACGACCTATTTTATACCCGACAAAAAACTGCTTCTTTAACGGCAACTACATCTGCAATTTCAACTACAACTAAAGTTGCACCTACCCCTGAAGCTAAAATTAAAGAAACACAATCTACGTCGTTTTTACTATCTATAACTGCATCTTCACCAGCAACTGTATCTACAATTGCAACTAAAACTACAACATCATACTTGGCGAGATAACTACAAACATAGATACAATTATATATACATAGACACTATTCTTTCATTTAACTAAAGCTACTACTAAGACGACAACTAAATCTACATATTCAAGTGCAAACAAAGTTAAATCTACCATTTAAGCTACAATTAAAGGAATAGAATCTATAACACAAATAATATCTATAAATACAACTTCATCTATATCTACAACTGCCTCAAAATCTGCAACTTCATATTGGAGGAGATTACTACGAAAAGAGGTAAATCTATATGCATATACGACCTATTTTATACCCGACAAAAAACTGCTTCTTTAAAGGCAACTACATCTGTAATTCCAACTACAACTAAAGTTGCACCTACCCCTGAAGCTACAATTAAATAAACACAATCTAAGTCGTTATTACTATCTATACATGCATCTTCACCAGCAACTGTATCTACAATTGCAACTAAAACTACAAAATCATACTTTGGGAGATAATTACAAACATAGATACAATTATATATATATAGACACCTTTCTTTCAATCAACTAAAGCTACTACTAAGACGACAACTAAATCTACATATTCAAGTGCAAACAAAGTTAAATCTACCATTTAAGCTACAATTAAAGGAATAGAATCTATAACACAAATAATATCTATAAATACAACTTCATCTATATCTACAACTGCCTCAAAATCTACAACTTCATATAGGAGGAGATTACTACGAAAAGAGGTAAATCTATATGCATATACGACCTATTTTATACCCGACAAAAAACTGCTTCTTTAACGGCAACTACATCTGTAATTTCAACTACAACTAAAGTTGCACCTACCCCTGAAGCTAAAACTAAAGAAACACAATCTAAGTCGTTATTACTATCTATAAATGCATCTACACCAGCAACTGTATCTACAATTGATACTAAAACTACAACATCATGCTTGGGGAGATAACTACAAACATAGATACAATTATAAATACATAGACACCATTCTTTCATTCAACTAAAGCTACTACTAAGACGACAACTAAATCTACATATTTAACTGCAAACAAAGTTAAATCTACCATTTAAGCTACAATTAAAGGAATAGAATCTATAACACAAATAATATCTATAAATACAACTTCATCTGTATCTACAACTGCCTCAAAATCTACAACTTCATATTGGAGGAGATTTCTACGAAAAGAGGTAAATCTATATGCATATACGACATATTTTATACCCGACAAAAAACAGCTTCTTTAACGGCAACTACATCTGTAATTCCAACTACAACTAAAGTTGCACCTACCCCTGAAGCTACAATTAAAGAAACAAAATCTATGTCATTATTACCATCTATAAATGCATCTACACCAGCAAATGTATCTACAATTGCAACTAAAACTACAACATCATACTTTGGGAGATAACTACAAACATAGATCCAATTATATATAGATAGAAACCATTCTTTAAATCAACTAAAGCTACTACTAAGACGACAACTAAATCTACATATCCAACTGCAAACAAAGTTAAATCTACCATTTAAGCTACAATTAAAGGAATATAATCTATAACACAAATAATATCTATAAATACAACTTCATCTATATCTACAACTGCCTCAAAATCTACAATTTCCTATAGAAGGAGATTACTACGAAAAGAGAAAAATCAATATGCATATACGACCTATTTTACACTCGACAAAAAACTGCCTGTTCAACGGCAACTACATCTGTAATTCCAACTACAACTAAAGTTGCACCTACCCCTTAAGCTACAATTAAAGAAACACAATCTACGTCGTTATAACTATCTATAAATGCATCTACACCAGCAACTGTATCCACAATTGCAACTAAAAGTACAACATCATTTTTGGAGAGATAACTACAAACATAGATACAATTATATATACATAGACACCATTCTTTCAATCAACTAAAGCTACTACTAAGACGACAACTAAATCTACATATTCAACTGCAAACAAAGTTAAATCTACCATTTGAGCTACAATTAAAGGAATAGAATCTATAACACAAATAATATCTATAAATACAACTTCATCTATATTTACAACTGCCTCAAAATCTACAACTTCATATTGGAGGAGATTACTACAAAAAGAGGTAAATCTATATGCATATACGACCTATTTTATACCCGACAAAAAACTGCTTTTTTAACGGCAACTAGATCTGTAATTCCAACTACAACTAAAGTTGCACCTACACCTGAAGCTACAATTAAAGAAACACAATCTACGACGTTATTACTATCTATAAATGCATCTAACCCAGCAACTGTATCCACAATTGCAAATAAACTACAAAATCATACTTGGGGAGATAACTACAAACATAGATACAATTATATATACATAGACACCATTCTGTCAATCAACTAAAGCTACTACTAAGATGACAACTAAATCTACATATTCAACTGCAAACCAAGTTAAATCTACAATTTAAGCTACAATTAAAGGAATAGAATCTATAACACAAATAATATCTATAAATACATCTTCATCTATACCTACACTTGCCTCAAAATCTACAACTTCATATAGGAGGAGAATACTACGAAAAGAGGTAAATCTATATGCTTATACGACCTATTTTAAACCCGACAAAAACTGCTTCTTTAACGGCAACTACATCTGTAATTCAAACTACAACTAAAGTTGCATATACCCCTAAAGCTACAATTAAAGAAACACAATCTACGTCGTTATTACTATCTATAAATGCATCTACACCAGCAACTGTATCTACAATTGCAACTAAAACTACAACATCATACTTGGTGAGATAGCTACAAACATAGATACAATTATATATACATAGACACCATTCTTTCAATCAACTAAAGCTACTACTAAGACGACAACAAAATCTACATATTCAACTGCAAACAAAGTTAAATCTACCATTTAAGCTACAATTAAAGGAATAGAATCTAAAACACAAATAATATCTATAAATACAACTTCATCTATATCTACAACTGCCTCAAAATCTACTATTTCCTATAGGAGGAGATTACTACGAAAAGAGAATATCAATATGCATATATGACCTATTATACACCCAAATAAAAACTGCCTCTTCAACGGCAACTACATCTGTAATTCCAACTACAACTAAAGTTGCACCTACCCCTGAAGCTACAATTAAAGAAACACAATCTACGTCGTTATTACTATCTATAAATGCATCTACACCAGCAACTGTATCCACAATTGCAACTAAAACTACAACATCAAACTTGGGGAGATAACTACAAACATAGATACAATTATATATAAATAGAAACCATTCTTTCAATCAACTAAAGCTCCTACTAAGTCGACACCTAAATCTACATATTCAACTGCAAACAAAGTTAAATCTACCATTTAAGCTACAATTAAAGGAATAGAATATATAACACAAATAATATCTATAAATACAACTTCATCTATATCTACAACTGCCTCAAAATCTACAACTTCATATTGGAGGAGATTACTACGAAAAGAGGTAAATCTATATGCTTATACGACCTATTTTACACCCGGCAAAAAACTGCCTCTTCAACGGCAACTAGATCTGTAATTCCAACTACAACTAAAGTTGCACCTAACCCTGAAGCTACAATTAAAGAAACACAATCTACGTCGTTATTACTATCTATAACTGCATCTACACCAGCAAATGTATCTACAATTGCAACTAAAACTACAACATCATACTTGGGGAGAAAACTACAAACATAGATACAATTATATATACATAGACACCATTCTTTCAATCAACAAAAGCTACTACTAAGACGACAACTAAATCTACATATTCAACTGCAAATAAAGTTAAATCTACCAATTAAGTTGCAATTAAATGAATAGAATCTATAACACAAATAATATCTATAAATACAACTTCATCTACATCTACAACTGCCTCAAAATCTACAACTTCATATAGAAGGAGATTACTACGAAAAGAGGTAAATCTATATGCATATACGACCTATTTTATACCAGACAAAAACAGCTTCTTTAACGGCAACTGCATCTGCAATTGCAACTTAAGCTAAAGTTGAACCTACCCCTGAAGCTACAATTAAAGAAACACAATCTACGACGTTATTACTATCTATAAATACATCTACACCATCAACTGTATCTACAATTGCAACTAAAACGGCAACATCATACCTGGGAAGATAACTACAAACATAGATACAATTATATATATATATAGTTACCATTCTTTCAATCAACTAAAGCTAGTACTGAGACGACAACTAAATCTACATATTCAACTGCAAACAAAGTTAAATCTACCATTTATGCTAAAATTAAAGGAATAGAATCTATAACACAAATAATATCTATAAATACAAATTCATCCATATCTACAACTGCTTCAAAAACTACAACTTCATAGACGAGGAGATTACAACGAAAAGAGGTATATCTATATGCATATACGACTTTTTTGCACCTGAAAAAAACTACTTCTTTAACTGCAACTACATATGCAATTTCAACTACAACTAAAGTTGCACCTACCCCTGAAGCTACAATTAAAGAAACACAATCTAAGTCGTTATTACTATCTATAAATGCGTGTGCACCAGCAACTGTATCTACAATTGCAACTAAAACTACAACATCATACTTGGGGAGATAACTACAAACATAGATACAATTAATTATATATACATAGAAACTATTCTTTCAATCAACTAAAGCTACTACTAAGACGACAAATAAATCTAAAAATTCAACTGCAAACAAAGTTAAATCTACCATTTAAGCTACAATTAAAGGAATAGAATCTATAACACAAAAAATATCTATAAATACAACTTCATCTATATCTACAACTGCCTCAAAAACAACAACTTCATATAGGAGGAGATTACTACGAAAAGAGGTAAATCTATATGCATGTACGACCTATTTTACACCCGAAAAAAAACTGCTACTTTAACGGCAACTACATCTTCAGTTGCAACTACAACTAAAGTTGCACCTACCCCTGAAGCTACAATTAAAGAAACACAATCTACGTTATTACTATCTATAAATGCAACTAAAATTACAACATAATATTTCGGGGGATAACTACAAACATAGATACAATTATATGTACATAGAAAACATTCTTTTAATCTAATAAAGCTACTTCTAAGACGACCACTAAATCTACATATTCAACTGCAAATAAAGTTACACCTACAATTAAAGCTAGAATTTAATGAACATAATCTATAGCTCATATAATATCTATAAGAACAACTGCAGCTACACCAGCAACTGTATCTACAATTGCAACTAAAACTGCAACATCAAATTGGGAGAAGTTACCTAAAAACATATCTACAAATTTGTACATAGACAACAATCTTTCAATCTACTAAATCTACTACTAAGACGACTAACTGACACTAAAAATGTACCTACATATTGAGAGATAACTACAAACAGAATTAAAACTATACATACATATAAAACTTTTTCTACATCTACAAACATTACTCCTCTACCGGCAACTGCACCTACAAATGCAGCTAAAGTTACACCAACCACTAAAGCTACAATTACAGGAATAGAAGTGCTTCTTTCAGGTCCAGGACAGACCAAGCTATAGGATGTTCTTTTACATGCTTGGATTCCCAGCTGATGTACATCTTTCTCCACATTATCCATCCATCAAAGCTTAGGTCTACCTTTGAGACGTGTTCCTCTGGAGTTTTGGTAATATATCATTTTCACTTCCTTCTGTCATCTAGCAATCTTTCTAAGTGTCCTGCCAAGTGTAGACTAACTTTTGTTTTACTGCTACTGGCGTGGTCTCTCGATGTAGACTGAACTGTCTGATGTGTTCGTATTCTCCATCCATATTCATCCGAAACATGAAACATAAAACAGAAGCGATTAAATCAAAAGCAACTTCGAATATATATATATATA
>CAXITT010000738.1:161325-192028 GCA_964033795.1 Lymnaea stagnalis | reverse complement strand
GGGGGGGGGGCAAGGGGGGCAATGTAGATGTACTTGTTTTTGTTGCCGTTCTTTTTTTCTGTAACTGAAGATGATGTAATTTCATATAGCTTTATTTGTATAGAAGTAATGTTAGATTTAGTGGCTCTCTTTGAATTAGTTTTAGATGTGGTTGTAGATGCAGTTGTAGATGCAGTTGTAGTTTCAGTTTTAGATGAAGATGTAGATGCAGTTGTAGCTGTAGTTATAGGTGTAGATGGAGATAAGTAGTTGAAGATGTAGTTGCTGTTGACATAGTTTTAGCCGAAAAAATCAGTTTTTGTAGTTGTAGTTGTGGATATATTAAATATTGTAGTTTAGTTGTAGTAGTTTATATACATTTAAATTTGTTGTTGATGTATTTCATTTGTAATTGCTGTTTTATATTTAGGATGAATATGGATGGATAATACTAACCTACCAGGAACTGTACAGTCTCCATCAGGATTCCAAGCTAGTAGCAGATATACAAAGGGTGGGCTACGCTGGGCTGGATACTTAGAAAGAATGCCAGATGACAGAGGGGACTGAAAAGGAAATATCACCCTTTTTTGTTTTAATTAAAGTTGTATATGTAGTTGTAGTTTTTGTTTTAGTTAAAGTTGTATATGTAGTTGTAGTTTTTGTTGCAGTTTAGTTGTATATGTAATTGTAGTTTTAGTTGCAGTTTTACATGCAGTTACATATGTATTTTTAATCACTAAAACCCCAGAGCAAAGCGGCCGAAAGGCTGACCTACGCTTAGATGGAGAGACGATGTGGAAAAAGATTGACGGCAGCCGGGTATCTAAGCACGGAATAGAGCATTCTTGGTTTGGTCTGTACAGAATAAAGTAGTGAAGGTGTCCAAAGCACATAGGTTTAGTTGCAGTTGCAAAAGCAGATGTAGTTCCTGTTGCAGAAGTAGTTTTTTAGATTTAGAAAAACGTATATATGTATATATAATTGTACCTCAAATTGTAGTTATTTCTTTAGGTGGTTGTAGATTTTATTGAATTTGTAGATATAGTTGCTGATGTAGATGAGGTTACAGGTATTATTTAAGATGTAAATTCTGTTCCTTTAAATTGAGTTTTTAGGGTTAGGGGTATGCGTATATAAAGTTGTAACTCTATTTGTAGTTATCCTTCTATATGTAGTTATAAATTTAGTTGCAGTTGTAGATATAGTTGGCGATGTTGATGCAGTTATAGATATTGTTTACGATTCTATTCCTGTATTTTTAGCTTTTGGTTAAAGGTAATTTTAGTTGCCATTGTAAAAGTAGTTTTTTTTAGTTCTAGAAGAAGCTATATATGTAACTTCTGTGGATGTAGTTGTAGATGCGGTTGTAGATGCAGTGATAAATACAGTTGTAGTTTCAGTAGTAGATAAAGTTGTAGCTCTATTCTAGTTGTAGGTGTAGAGCTAGTTATATAGAGTAGCTGTCTATATAGTTGTAGCCGTAGATGTAGTTTTGATAGCTGTAGTTTGTTTGTTATGTAATATCTCTGTCAGGGTTTCTTTCAGCTATATCTCCGGGGGGAAAGCCAAGTGCCTCCTCCCCACGGAGCAAAAATATGTCCAACAATAAATCAACTGGCACTGCTGGCACTGTCCCCTCCCCCCAGAAAAATCTGAAGTGCCCCCCCGGGGAAATTTCTGAAATAATCCCTCATCTCTGTAGCTATAATTGTATTTTTTGTTGCTGTTGTAGTTGGGCATGTTTTTGCTGATTTTATGTTTTAAAATATTTGAAGTTGTAGCATTATTTGTTGTTTTAATTTTATTGACCTTTAGCTGTAGTTGCAGTTTTAGGTGTAGTTGTCGATGTTGGTGTAGTTTAGTTTTAGTAAATGAATTTACAGCTCTAATGATGTAATTGCAAATGTAATTGCTGTTTACTTTTTAGGATCAATATCAACGTAGACCAAAACCACCCACGAATTATACAGTCTACATAAGGATCCCATACTAGTAGCAGAATTAAAAAGGATAGTCTAATCTGGGCAGGACGCTTAGAAAGAATGCCAGATGACAGAGGGGAGTGGAAGGATACATTACGGAAAACCCTGAGGAAAATGGCTCAAATACAGAATTAAACTTAGACGGATGGATGATGTGGACACAATTTCTACAGCAGCTGGGAATCCAAGCATGGAAAGAAATTCTTTAGTATGGTCTGTACGGGATGAAGCAGTAAGGCAGGCCGACGCCTTACAATGGCTGTAGTGCCACATAGATGGATGGATGTTGTTGTTTAATGTAGCTGTTCTTGTATATGTAGATGTAGTTGTTGATATAGTTGTAAATGTTGGTTTTGTAGTGGTAGTTGTAGCTTTTATCGTAGAGGCATTTGTTTTTGTAGTCGTACATTTAGCTGTACTTGTGTGTTGTAGTTGATGAAATTTGATAAATTTTGAATGTAAGCTTTGGTATTAGTTTGTTTTATATGCAGTTGCAGTTTTAATTGCAGTTTTACATGCACATATAGATTTATTTGTAGATGTAGTTGCCCTTCATGTAGTTGAAGTTATAGATTTAGCTGTAGCCTTAGAGGCACGTGCAATGGTAGATGTAGTTGCAGTTTTTGATGTGGTTGCGGAATTAATTTTTGTTGATGTAGTTGCAATTTGTAGAAATAGTTGCATGCGCATATTTGTAGATGAAGTAGAACGTGTATATTTTGATGTTGATGTATCTGTATATGTAATTGCCGTTTTTGTTGTAGTTGTAGTTGCAGTAACAGATGATTTTTTGTCGCTTTTGTAGACGTAGTTTTTGTTGTTATAATTATAGCTATAGCCATAGATATAACTGTAGATAAAGGTGCAGATTTAGTTGTAAATATTGATATAGATTGAGTTGTAGATGATGTGTATTTGTATATAAAATCGTAGTTTTATCTGTAGATTTATTTGTAGATGAATTTAAAGCTGGTAATTTGGTTGTAGGTCCAGTTGTACTTACAGTTATAGATGTAGATGTTGTTTTGGAGGTAGTCGTAGATTTGGTTGTGCAGTTGTAAATGCAGTTGTAGTTTTAGTTGTAGTTACAGTTCAAGTTTCAGTTGAAGATGGAGTTGTAGATAAAGTTGTAGATGAAGTTGTAGTTGTAGATATACGTGTTGATGTAGTTTTGTAGTTGAAGATGAGGTCGCTGTTGATTTAGTTGTAGCCATAAATGCAGCTGCTGTCGTGCATGTTTAAGTAGATGTATGTTTAAAAATTACTTGTAAGTGGTAGTGTTAATTTTATTGATAGTTAAAATTTTTATTCTTTTTGAGCTAGTTTTAATTTTAGCTGAAGTTTTAGATGTAGGTGAAATTTAATTTTAACATATATATATATATTTGAAGTTGCTGTTGATTTAATCGCTTCTGTTTTATGTTTTATGTTTCGGATGAATATGGATGGAGAATACGAAACCATCAGACAGTTCAGTCTACATCGGGAGACCACACCAGTAGCAGTAAAACAAAGGTTAGTCTACACTTGGCAGGACACTTAGAAAGATTGCTAGATGACAGAAGGAAGTGAAAATGATATATTACCAAAACTCCAGAGGAACACGTCTCAAAGGTAGACCTAAGCTTTGATGGATGGATAATGTGGAGAAAGATGTACCGTACATCAGCTGGGAATCCAAGCATGTAAAAGAACATCCTATAGCTTGGTCTGTCCTGGACCTGAAAGAAGCACTTCTATTCCTGTAATTGTAGCTTTAGTGGTTGGTGTAATTTTAGCTGCATTTGTAAGTGCAGTTACCGGTAGAGGAGTAATTTTTGTAGATGTAGAAGAAGTTGTATTTGTATGTATAGTTTTAATTCTGTTTGTAGTTATCTCTCAATATGTAGGTACATTTTTAGTGTCAGTTGTAGATATAGTTACTGTTGAACAAGTTTTGTTTTAGCTATAGGCCTAGATTTAGTTGCAATAGCAGTTGTAGCAGTTGTATCCGTTGCAGATTTAGTGGTAGAAATAATTGAAGATGCAGTTGCTGTTGATTGAATTGTAGTTATACATATAAATGCAGGTAAAAATGCAGTTTTAGATGTATATGCTAATATGTAGTTTTATCTAGCTCTAGTTAGCTGTATATCTAGTTATAGTTTTAGATGTATATCTAGTTTTAGTTTTGGCTGTAAATCAAGTTGTAAATTTAGCTATATATATCTCGTTGTACTTTTAGGTGTATATATAATTGTAGTTTTAGCTGTAAATCTAGTTGTAGTTTAATTTCTAGATGTAATCGAAGATTAATATGTAGTTTTAATGTATTGGTGGTTGCTAATGAATTGGTCAAGATATAGTTTAAGCTGCAGATTATGTAAAAGATGTCTCAACGTTTTAGATGTAGTTATATTTGACATGCCAAAGCAGATGTAATCGTTTTTGATATAGTTTTAGTTGTTTTTATTGATTTCGTTGGATTTTAAACTATGGTATCGTTTTATTTGGTAAGTATTTTTGTAGTACATTCAAGATGTAGATATATTGTTCATTTAGGGATATTTGTATTTATCTCTAAATATGATGCTTAGTTTTAGTTGCAGTAGTAGATGCAGTGCGGATGTAGATGTAATTAAAGATAATATTTACAATATATGTCTGTAATTGCTGCTTGAGAATGTATATATATATATATATTCTTTATGCTGTAGATTCTTTTCCTGTCATTGTAGATTTAAAGGTAGGTGTCAATTTAATTGCAGTTCAAATTGTAAACTAAATGTTGTCTTAGTAGTAGCTTTTTTAAATTTAAAGGAAGTTGTCAAACTACATATAATTGTAGCTATATTGGTAGTTATCTCCCAAAATAGGATGTTGCAGTTTTAGTTACAATTGTAGATAAAGGTGAACAGTTTCAGGTGTAAAAGAAGTCGTAATTACGTAGGAGTTTGTGTTCCTTTAATTGTCGCTTGAGAAGTAGGTGTAACTTTAGTTGACTTTAGTGTAACTTTAGATTGCAGATGTAGTTGCCGTTTAAGAAGTAGATTTTTGAGGTACAAAAGAAGTCGTATATGCATATATATATATATAGGTGTAAAAAAAGTCGTATGTGCATATAGATTTACTTCTTTTCGTAGTTATCTCCTCCTATATGAAGTTGTAGTTTTTGAGGCAGTTATAGATATAGATGAAGTTGTATTTATAGACATTACTTGTGTTATAGATTATATTCCTTTAATTGCAGCTTAAATGGTAGATTTAACTTTGTTTGCAATTGAATATGTAGCTTTAGTTGTCGTCTTAGTAGTAGCTTTAGTTAATTGAAAGAATGGTGTCTATGTATATATAATTGTATCTATGTTTGTAGTTTTCTCCCGCAGAATGATGTTGTTGTTTTAGTTGCAATTGTAGATACAGTTGCTGGTGTAGATGCATATAGAAAGACATTGCCATTGTATGCTTGTACTTAGTTTTTGTGGTGTTGCGTTTGTTTTAAATGTGGTAAACTATAGATTTGTTTTTTTTTGACTTTGTACCGCGCTTCGAGCCTTTGGGGATGAAGCGTGTTTTTGAAATGAACTTTATTATTATTATTATTATTTATACATAGTAATAACGACGTAGATTATGTTTCTTTAATTGTAGCTTCATGGATAGGTGCAACTTTAGTTGTAGTTGCGATTGCAGATGTAGATGCCGTTAAAGAAGCAGTTTTTTGTCGCATGTAAAAAAAGTCGTATATGCAAATAGATTTACCTCTTTTCGTAGTAAGCTCCTCCTATATGAAGTTGTAATTTTTGAGGCAGTTGTAGATATGGATAAAGTTGTATTTAAAGATATTATTTGTGTTTTAGATTATATTCCTTTAATTGTAGCTTAAATGGTAGATTTAACATTGTTGGCAGTTGAATATGTAGATTTAGTTTTCGTCTTAGTAGTAGCTTTAGTTAATTGAAATAATGGTGTCTATGTATATATAATTGTATCTATGTTTGTAGTTTCCTCCCCAAGTATTATGTTGTAGTTTTAGTTGCAATTGTAGATACAGTTGCTAGTGTAGATGCATTTATAGATAGTAATAACGTCGTAGATTGTGTTTCTTTAATTGTAGTTTCAGGATTAGGTGTAACTTTAGTTGTAGTTGCAAGTGCAGATGTAGTTGCCGTTAAAGAAGCAGTTTTTTGTCGGGTGTAAAAAAGTCTTATATGCATATAGCTTTACCTCTTTTCGTAGCAGTCTCCTCCTATGTAAAGTTGTAGTTTTTGAGGCAGTTGTAGACATAGATGAAGTTGTATTTATAGATATCATTTGTGTTATAGATTATATTCCTTTCATTGTATCTTAAATGGTAGATTTAAACTTTGTTTGCAGTTAAATATGTAGATTTATTTGTCGTCATAGTAGTAGCTTTAGTTAATTGAAAGAAAGGTGTCTATGTATATATAATTTTATCTATGTTTGTAGTTTCCTCCCCAAGTATGATGTTGTAGTTTTTGTTGCAATTGTAGATACAGTTGCTGGTGTAGATGCATTTATAGATAGTAATTATGACGTAGATTGTGTTTCTTTTAATTGTAGATTCAGGGGTTGGTTAAACTGTAGTAGTAGTTGCAATTACATGTGTAAGTGCCGTTAAAGAAGCAGTTTTTTGTCGTGTATAAAATAGGGACTATATGCCTCCTATATGAAGTTGTAGTTTTTGAGGCAGTTGTAGATATGGATGAAGTTGTAATTATAGATATTATTTGTGTTATAGATTCTATTCCTTTAATTGTAGCTTAAATGGTAGATTTAACTTTGTTTGCAGTTGAATATGTAGATTTACTTGTCGTCGTAGTAGGAGCTTTAGTTGATTAAAAGAATAATGTCTATGTATATATAATTGTATCTATGTTTGTAGTTATCTCCCCAGGTATGATGTTGTAGTTTTAGTTGCAATTGTAGATACAGTTGCTGGTGCAGATGCATTTATAGATAGTAATAACGACGTAGATTGTATTTCTTTAATTGTAGCTTCAGAGGTAGGTGCAACTTTATTTGTAGTTGCAATTGCAGATGTAGTTGCCGTTAAAGAAGCAGTTTTTTGTCGGGTGTAAAATAGGTCGTATCTGCATATAGATTTACCTCTTTTCGTAGTAATCTCCTCCTATATGAAAATGCAGTTTTTGAGGCAGTTGTAGATAAAGAAAAAGTTGTATTTATTCATATTATTTGTGTTATAGATTATATTCCTTTAATTGTAGCTTAAATGGTAGATTTAACTTTGTTTGCAATTGGATATGTTGATTTAGTTATCGACTTCGTAGGAGCTTTAGTTGATTGAAAAAATGGTAACTCTGTATATATAATTGTATCTATGTTTGTAGTTATCTCCCCAAGTGTGCTGTTGTAGTTTTTTTATCAATTATAGATACAGTTGCTGGTGTAGATGCATTTATAGATAGTAATAACGACGTAGATTGTGTTTCTTTAATTGTAGCTTCAGGAGTATGTGCAACTTTAGTTGTGGTTGCACCTGCAGATGTAATTGCCGTTAAAGAAGCAGTTTTTTGTCGAGTGTAAAATAGGTCGTATATGCAAAAAAATTTTACTTCTTTACGTAGTAATCTCCTCCTATATGAAGTTGTAGTTTTTGAAGCAGTTGTTGATATGGATGAAGTTGTATTTATAGATATTATTTGTGTTATAGATTATATTCCTTTTATTGTAGCTTAAATCATAGATTTAACTTTGTTTGCATGTGAATATTTAGATTTAGTTATCGTCTAAGTAGTAGCTTTAGTTGATTGAAAGAATGGTAACTCTGTATATATAATTGTATCTATGTTTGTAGTTATCTCCCAAAGTATGATGTTGTAGTTTTAGTTGCAATTGCAGATACAGTAGCTGGTGTAGATGCATTTATAGATAGTAATAACGACGTAGATTGTGTTTCTTTAATTGTAGCTTCAGGGGTAGGTGCAACTTAAGTTGTAGTTGCACCTGCAGAAGTAATTGCCGTTAAAGAAGCAGTTTTTTGTCGGGTGTAATAGGTCGTAAATGCATATAGAGTTACCTCTTTTCGTAGTAATCTCCTCCTATATGAAGTTGTTGTTTTTGAGGCAGTTGTAGATATAGATGAAGTTGTATTTATAGATATCATTTGTGTTATAGATTATATTCCTTTCATTGTATCTTAAATGGTAGATTTAAACTTTGTTTGCAATTAAATATGTAGATTTATTTGTCGTCATAGTAGTAGCTTTAGTTAATTGAAAGAAAGGTGTCTATGTATATATAATTGTATCTATGTTTGTAGTTACCTCCCCAAGTATCATGTTGTAGTTGTAGTTGCAATTGTAGATACATTTTCTGGTGTAGATGCATTTATAGATAGTAATAACGACCCAGATTGTGTTTCTTTAATTGTAGCTTCAAGGGTAGGTGCAACTTTAGTTGTCTTTGCAATTGAAGATGTAGTTTCCGTTAAAGAAGCAGTTTTTTCACGTGTAAAAAAAGTCGTATATGCATATAGATTTACCTCTTTTCGTAGTAATCTCCTCCTATATGAAGTTTTTGTTTTTGAGGCAGTTGTAGATATAGATGAAGTTGTAATTATATATATTATTTGTGTTATAGATTATATTCCTTTAATTGTAGCTTAAATGATAGATTTAAATTTTTTTGCAGTTGAATATGTAGATTTAGTTGTCGTCTTAGTAGTAGCTTTAGTTAATTGAAATAATGGTGTCTATGTATATATAATTGTATCTATGTTTGTAGTTTCCTCCCCAAGTATTATGTTGTAGTTTTAGTTGCAATTGTAGATACAGTTGCTAGTGTAGATGCATTTATAGATAGTAATAACGTCGTAGATTGTGTTTCTTTAATTGTAGTTTCAGGATTAGGTGTAACTTTAGTTGTAGTTGCAAGTGCAGATGTAGTTGCCGTTAAAGAAGCAGTTTTTTGTCGGGTGTAAAAAAGTCTTATATGCATATAGCTTTACCTCTTTTCGTAGCAGTCTCCTCCTATGTAAAGTTGTAGTTTTTGAGGCAGTTGTAGACATAGATGAAGTTGTATTTATAGATATCATTTGTGTTATAGATTATATTCCTTTCATTGTATCTTAAATGGTAGATTTAAACTTTGTTTGCAGTTAAATATGTAGATTTATTTGTCGTCATAGTAGTAGCTTTAGTTAATTGAAAGAAAGGTGTCTATGTATATATAATTTTATCTATGTTTGTAGTTTCCTCCCCAAGTATGATGTTGTAGTTTTTGTTGCAATTGTAGATACAGTTGCTGGTGTAGATGCATTTATAGATAGTAATTATGACGTAGATTGTGTTTCTTTTAATTGTAGATTCAGGGGTTGGTTAAACTGTAGTAGTAGTTGCAATTACATGTGTAAGTGCCGTTAAAGAAGCAGTTTTTTGTCGTGTATAAAATAGGGACTATATGCCTCCTATATGAAGTTGTAGTTTTTGAGGCAGTTGTAGATATGGATGAAGTTGTAATTATAGATATTATTTGTGTTATAGATTCTATTCCTTTAATTGTAGCTTAAATGGTAGATTTAACTTTGTTTGCAGTTGAATATGTAGATTTACTTGTCGTCGTAGTAGGAGCTTTAGTTGATTAAAAGAATAATGTCTATGTATATATAATTGTATCTATGTTTGTAGTTATCTCCCCAGGTATGATGTTGTAGTTTTAGTTGCAATTGTAGATACAGTTGCTGGTGCAGATGCATTTATAGATAGTAATAACGACGTAGATTGTATTTCTTTAATTGTAGCTTCAGAGGTAGGTGCAACTTTATTTGTAGTTGCAATTGCAGATGTAGTTGCCGTTAAAGAAGCAGTTTTTTGTCGGGTGTAAAATAGGTCGTATCTGCATATAGATTTACCTCTTTTCGTAGTAATCTCCTCCTATATGAAAATGCAGTTTTTGAGGCAGTTGTAGATAAAGAAAAAGTTGTATTTATTCATATTATTTGTGTTATAGATTATATTCCTTTAATTGTAGCTTAAATGGTAGATTTAACTTTGTTTGCAATTGGATATGTTGATTTAGTTATCGACTTCGTAGGAGCTTTAGTTGATTGAAAAAATGGTAACTCTGTATATATAATTGTATCTATGTTTGTAGTTATCTCCCCAAGTGTGCTGTTGTAGTTTTTTTATCAATTATAGATACAGTTGCTGGTGTAGATGCATTTATAGATAGTAATAACGACGTAGATTGTGTTTCTTTAATTGTAGCTTCAGGAGTATGTGCAACTTTAGTTGTGGTTGCACCTGCAGATGTAATTGCCGTTAAAGAAGCAGTTTTTTGTCGAGTGTAAAATAGGTCGTATATGCAAAAAAATTTTACTTCTTTACGTAGTAATCTCCTCCTATATGAAGTTGTAGTTTTTGAAGCAGTTGTTGATATGGATGAAGTTGTATTTATAGATATTATTTGTGTTATAGATTATATTCCTTTTATTGTAGCTTAAATCATAGATTTAACTTTGTTTGCAGTTGAATATTTAGATTTAGTTATCGTCTAAGTAGTAGCTTTAGTTGATTGAAAGAATGGTAACTCTGTATATATAATTGTATCTATGTTTGTAGTTATCTCCCCAAGTATGATGTTGTAGTTTTAGTTGCAATTGCAGATACAGTGCTGGTGTAGATGCATTTATAGATAGTAATAACGACGTAGATTGTGTTTCTTTAATTATAGCTTCAGGGGTAGGTGCAACTTTAGTTGTAGTTGCACCTGCAGAAGTAGTTGCCGTTAAAGAAGCAGTTTTTTGTCGGGTGTAATATAGGTCGTAAATGCATATAGATTTACCTCTTTTCGTAGTAATCTCCTCCTATATGAAGTTGTAGTTTTTGAAGCAGTTGTAGATATGGATGAAGTTGTATTTATAGATATTATTTGTGTTATAGATTCTTTTCCTTTAATTGTAGCTTAAATGGTAGATTAACTTTGTTTGCAGTTGAAAATGTAGATTTAGTTGTCGTATTAGTAGTAGCTCTAGTTGATTGAAAGAATGGTGTCTATGTATATATAATTGTATCTATGTTTGTAGTTATCTCCCCGGGTATGATGTTGTAGTTTGAGTTGCAATTGTAGATACAGCTGCTGGTGTAGATGCATTTATAGATAGTAATAACGTCGTAGATTGTGTTTCTTTAATTGTAGCTTCAGGGGTAGGTGCAACTATAGTTGTAGTTGCAATTACAGATGTAGTTGCCGTCAAAAAAGCACTTTTTGTCTGGTATGAAATAGGTCGTATATGCATATAGATTTACCTCCTTTCGTAGTAATGTCCTCCTATATGAAGTTGTAAATTTTGAAGCAGTCTTAGGAAAGGATGAAGTTGTATTTATAGATATTATTTTTGTTATAGATTCTATTCCTTTAATTGTAGCTTAAATGGTAGTGTTAACTTTGTTTGCAGTTAAATATGTAGATTTAGTTGTCGTCTAAGTAGTATCTTTAATTGATTGAAAGAATGGTAACTCTGTATATATAATTGTATCTATGTTTGTAGTTATCTCCCAAAGTATGATGTTGTAGTTTTAGTTGCAATTGCCGATACAGTAGCTGGAGTAGATGCATTTATAGATAGTAATAACGACGTAGATTGTGTTTCTTTAATTGTAGCTTCAGGGGTAGGTGCAACTTTAGTTGTAGTTGCACCTGCAGAAGTAATTGCCGTTAAAGAAGCAGTTTTTTGTCGGGTGTAATATAGGTCGTAAATGCATATAGAGTTACCACTTTTCGTAGTAATCTCCTCCTATATGAAGTTGTTGTTTTTGAGGCAGTTGTAGATATAGATGAAGTTGTATTTATAGATATTATTTGTGTTATAGATTCTTTTCCTTTAATTGTAGCTTAAATGGTAGATTAACTTTGTTTGCAGTTGAAAATGTAGATTTAGTTGTCGTATTAGTAGTAGCTCTAGTTGATTGAAAGAATGGTGTCTATGTATATATAATTGTATCTATGTTTGTAGTTATCTCCCCAGGTATGATGTTGTAGTTTTAGTTGCAATTGTAGATATAGCTGCTGGTGTAGATGCATTTATAGATAGTAATAACGTCGTAGATTGTGTTTCTTTAATTGTAGCTTCAGGGGTAGGTGCAACTATAGTTGTAGTTGCAATTACAGATGTAGTTGCCTTCAAAAAAGCACTTTTTTGTTGGGTATAAAATAGGTCGTATATGCATATAGATTTACCACTTTTCGTAGTAATCTCCTCCTACATGAAGTTTACGTTTTTGAAACAGTTGTAGATATGGATGAAGTTGTATTTATAGATATTATTTGTGTTATAGATTCTATTACTTTAATTGTAGCTTAAATGGTAGATTTAACTTTGTGTGCAGTTGAATATGTAGATTTAGTTGTCGTCTAAGTAGTAGCTTTAGTTGATTGAAAGAATGGTAACTCTGTATATATAATTGTATCTATGTTTGTAGTTATCTCCCCAAGTATGATGTTGTAGTTTTAGTTGCAATTGCAGATACAGTTGCTGGTGTAGATGCATTTATAGATAGTAATAACGTCGTAGATTGTGTTTCTTTAATTTTAGCTTCAGGGGTAGGTGCAACTTTAGTTGTAGATGCAATTACAGATGTAGTTGCCGTTAATGAAGCAGTTTTTTGTCGGGTATAAAATAGGTCGTATATGCATATAGATTTACCTCTTTTCGTAGTAATCTCCTCCTATATGAAGTTATAGATTTTGAGGCAGTTGTAGAAATAGATGAAGTTGTATTTATAGATATTATATGTGTTATAGATTCTATTCCTTTAATTGTAGCTTAAATGGTAGATTTAACTTTGTTTGCAGTTGAATATGTAGATTTAGTTGTCGTCTTAGTAGTAGCTTTAGTTGATTGAAAGAATGGTAACTCTGTATATATAATTGTATCTATGTTTGTCGTTATCTCCCCAAGCATGATGTTGTAGTTTTAGTTGCAATTGCAGATACAGTTGCTGGTGTAGATGCATTTATAGATAGTAATAACGTCGTAGATTGTGTTTCTTTAATTGTAGCTTCAGGGGTAGGTGCAACTTTAGTTGTAGTTGCACCTGCAGAAGTAGTTGCCGTTAAAGAAGCAGTTTTTTGTCGGGTGTAATATAGGTAGTAAATGCATATAGATTTACCTCTTTTCGTAGTAATCTCCTCCTATATGAAGTTGTAGATTTTGAGGCAGTTGTAGAAATAGATGAAGTTGTATTTATAGATATTATTTGTGTTTTAGATTATATTCCTTTAATTGTAACTTAAATGGTAGATTTAACTTTGTTTGCAGTTGAATATGTAGATTTAGTTGTCGTCTTAGTAGTAGCTTTAGTTGATTGAAAGAATGGTGTCTATGTATATATAATTGTATCTATGTTTGTAGTTATCTCACCAAGTATGGTGTTGTAGTTTTAGTTGCAATTGTAGATACAGCTGCTGGTGTAGATGCATTTATAGATAGTAATAACGTCGTAGATTGTGTTTCTTTAATTGTAGCTTCAGGGGTAGGTGAACTTTAGTTGTAGTTGCACCTGCAGAAGTAGTTGCCGTTAAAGAAGCAGTTTTTTGTCGGGTATAAAATAGGTCGTATATGCATATGGATTTACCTCTTTTCGTAGTAATCTCCTCCTATATGAAGTTGTAGATTTTGAGGCAGTTGTAGAAATAGATGAAGTTGTATTTATAGATATTATTTGTGTTTTAGATTATATTCCTTTAATTGTAGCTTAAATGGTAGATTTAACTTTGTTTGCAGTTGAATATTAGATTTAGTTGTCGTCTTAGTAGTTGCTTTAGTTTATTGAAAGAATGGTAACTCTGTATATATAATTGTATCTATGTTTGTAGTTATCTCCACAAGTATGATGTTGTAGTTTGAGTTGCAATTGTAGATACAGTTGTTGTTGTAGATGCATTTATAGATAGTAATAACGACGTAGATTGTGATTCTTTAATTGTAGCTTCAGGGGTAGGTGCAACTTTAGTTGTAGTTGCACCTGCAGAAGTAATTGCCGTTAAAGAAGCAGTTTTCGTCGGGTGTAATATAGGTCGTAAATGCATATAGATTTACCACTTTTCGTAGTAATCTCCTCCTATATGAAGTTGTTGTTTTTGAGGCAGTTGTAGATATAGATGAAGTTGTATTTATAGATATTTTTTGTGTTTTAGATTATATTCCTTTAATTGTAGCTTAAATTGTAGATTTAACTTTGTTTGCAGTTGAATATTAGATTTAGTTGTCGTCTTAGTAGTTGCTTTAGTTGATTGAAAGTATGGTAACTCTGTATATATAATTGTATCTATGTTTGTAGTTATCTCCCCAAGTATGATATTGTAGTTTTTGTTGCAATTGTAGATACAGTTGCTGGTGTAGATGCATTTATAGATAGTAATAACGTCGTAGATTGTGTTTCTTTAATTGTAGCTTCAGTGGTAGGTGCAACTTTAGTTGTAGTTGCAATTACAGATGTAGTTGCCGTCAAAAAAGCAGTTTTTTATCGGGTATAAAATAGGTCGTATATGCATATAGATTTACCTTTTTTCGTAGTAATCTCCTCCTATATGAAGTTTTAGATTTTGAGGCAGTTGTAGAAATAGATGAAGTTGTATTTATAGATATTATTTGTGTTTTAGATTATATTCCTTTAATTGTAACTTAAATGGTAGATTTAACTTTGTTTGCAGTTGAATATGTAGATTTAGTTGTCGTCTTAGTAGTAGCTTTATTTGATTGAAAGAATGGTGTCTATGTATATATAATTGTATCTATGTTTGTAGTTATCTCCCCAAGTATGATGTTGTAGTTTTAGTTGCAATTGTAGATACAGCTGCTGTTGTAGATGCATTTATAGATAGTAATAACGTCATAGATTGTGTTTCTTTAATTGTAGCTTCATGGGTAGGTGCAACTTTATTTGTAGTTGCAATTGCAGATGTAGTTGCCATTAATGAAGAAGTTTTTTTCGGGTATAAATTAGGTCGTATATGCATATAGATTTATCTCTTTTCGTAGTAAGCTCCTCCTATATGAATTTGCATTTTTTGAAGCAGTTGTATATATGGATGAAGTTGTACTTATAGATATTATTTGTGTTATAGATTCTATTCCTTTAATTGTAGTTTAAATGGTAGATTTAACTTTGTTTGCAGTTGAATATGTAGATTTAGTTGTCGTCTAAGTAGTAGCTTTAGTTGATTGAAAGAATGGTAACTCTGTATATATAATTGTATCTATGTTTGTAGTTATCTCCCCAAGTATGATGTTGTAGTTTTAGTTGCAATTGTAGATACAGTTGCAGGTGTAGATGCATTATAGATAGTAATAGCGTCGTAGATTGAGTTTCTTTAATTGAAGCTTCAGGGGTAGGTGCAACTTTAGTTGTAGTTGCAATTGCAGATGTAGTTGCCGTTAAAGAAGCAAATTTTTCAGGTGTAAAATAGTCGTATATGCATATAGATTTACCACTTTTCGTAGTAATCTCCTCCTATATGAAGTTGTAGTTTTTGAGGCAGTTGCAGATATGGATGAAGTTGTATTGTTAGATATTATTTGTGTTATAGATTCTATTCCTTTAATTGTAGCTTAAATGGTAGATTTAACTTTGTTTGCAGTTGAATATGTAGATTTAGTTGTCGTCTTAGTAGTAGCTTTAGTTGATTGAAAGAATGGTGTCTATGTATATATAATTGTATCTATGTTTGTAGTTATCTCCCAAAGTATGATGTTGTAGTTTTAGTTGCATTGGCAGATACAGTTGCTGGTGTAGATGCATATATAGATAGTAATAACGACATAGATTGTGTTTATTTAATTGTAGCTTCAGGGATAGTTGCAGCTTTAGTTGTAGTTGCAATTGCAGATGTTGTTGCCGTTACATACAATTTATTAAAGGCTACATACAATTAAATTAAGGCTACTTTCAATTAAATAAATGTAGCCTTCATTTAATTGTATGTAACCTTTATATAATTGTATGTAGCCTTCAGTTAATTGTACATATCCTTCATTTAATTGTATGTAGCCTTCATTTTATTGAATGTAACCTTCATTTAATTGTATGTAGCCTTCTTGTTTAAAAAAAAATATTCTGAAACCAAAGTCCGGCGGCAAACACGGTTTGCGAGACAGTGAAAAGGACCATGTTTAAAAATTTTTGAAGAGCTCTGGTCTATAAAAATCCCACGTAATTCTACGAATTTGTGACCTTAGAAAGTTAAAGAACGTAACTACTAAATCTAATTTCCCTTCAAATTTCGGAGACGTAATATAGCACCATCAGCGATAATTAATTCATTTTAATTTTAAGTAATGTTGCGGCCCATAATGTATTAAAATTATTTTATTATCTTTTACATTGCAACACCCTTTAAAATCTTGAAGTTAGATAATAATTGTCATACAGATGATTATATAATTATAATATTATTATATATTATATATATATATATATTTAATAGATTTATTTAGATTTATTTTAGCAAAAATATTATGTTTCTCTCCTTTGTGAAAATACTGAGTTTCTCCCTGGCTCATAGAATGTACACAGCGTTTTTAGTAATTCTATCAAGGTTTTTTTATCATCGTCTCATCAAGCAGTCATCCTGTGGCCGAGTTACATTCATGATTAAAGAAAATATATAAAAAGGACAAATACCCTCGTTCACTCAAATAATAATCACCCAGCAGACATCAAAACATGACACCTCACGTAAATCTGACCATGACAAGTAGAGAGACGAGCTGTTACAGTACCATAGGTGTCAGAGTGAGAGTGAATCATGCTAATGATAATCATAAGAGCAGAGAAATAAAGAGAAAGGCTGTAACTAACCATCGGCGTGTTGCCTGTCAACTGATTGTTGCCGTACGTGTGACAGCACTCGTTAACTGCTTTCAATTTTTAACATTTAATTTTATTAGGAATATTTTTTATGCATTATAAATATTACTCTTACTAAACTTTTAAACTATGGTTAATTTTTTTTTTTTAAATAGTGGGTTCTTGCAAGCCCCAATCAAGAAGCCTGGTTCACCACATATATTCAGCTGACCCATGGATTATTACCGAGCCACGTAGGTCTATAAATAAAAGGCATTCCGCGCTGCTGAATGTCTAACTATGGCGATAGTGTTAAGGGATACTTTCAATGAGCTTGACAAGTATTTAAAATAAAACACTACTTAAAATGATCAGTAATGAACAGGAATCACCCATCACAAACATATAATAAAATGTACCGGTACCCTTCACAATAAGGATCCAATGAAAATATAAAGAACAAATATTGGTTGGTAGAGGTTGTCACTGTTATTTCGAAATTAGCGGGTCGCATTGGACCTGCCAGATATAGGACAGCAGAGAGGGGAAATATGTCATCAGCATCATGGAGATGGTAACTCCCCATACCCCATGCATGCGTGACCAAACAAGAGGTTAAGGCCAAGCAGACAGCGTCATGCTACTTTTAATTGCGGGTGGTGTGTAGGTGTTACAGTATAGCCTGGGGTTTATTCACAGCTTTCAAAGTGACACTCAGAGAGTGTGTCTCCTCATATTTATTTGATATAATAAAGTGGCACCTTGCAACACACTTAGAAACATTAATATATTTAAATTATAACCGATGCTATATGACACTTAATTGTGTAATTATTTTATACCGAGGGTCATGCAGAATATTTTTTTTTTTATAACAATGGGTACTAAGGATGAGTTTATGTCCCCAAAGGGGCGGTGGGAAAAAAATGTTTGAGAACCACTGATTTACAGTAAACCAAACATAGTGTACCAGCCCTTTGGTAAGTTGGTAAAATAATATTTCAGCATCATAGATTCAAAACTAATGACTTACTTGGACATCATTTAATTTATATTTATCAAGATTTATAGATGAGTTATGAAAAAAAAGTGTATTTCAAATTTCTAAATTTATGGGGCTTTTATAATTCAAATCCTATCTATCTATCTATAACTAAACAACTATCATTTAACGCAGTGCACTAGAGCAGTAAAACGTAATTCCACAACAAGAAAAACATTTTACTCACCAGGAAAATGGCATTGCACTAGAAATGTGAACCATCTCACTAGAAATGTGAACCATCTCACTGGAAATGTGAACCATCTCACTAGAAATGTGAACCATCTCACTAGAAATGTGAACCATCTCACTAGAAATGTGAACCATCCCCATCATATAGTAGCAACATCGGTAATCGAAAATTAAAATAAATGTTCATTTTTTTTATCCCTTTTCCCTTTTCATAATTATTCTTATTTTTGTATCCCTTTTCCCTTTTCATAATTATTCTTATTTTTTTTATCCCTTTTCCCTTTTCATAATTATTCTTATTTTTTTATCCCTTTTCCCTTTTCATAATTATTCTTATTTTTTTAGCCCTTTTCCCTTTTCATAATTATTCTTATTTTTTTAGCCCTTTTCCCTTTTCATAATTATTCTTATTTTTTTAGCCCTTTTCCCTTTTCATAATTATTCTTATTTTTTTATCCCTTTTCCCTTTTCATAATTATTCTTATTTTTTTTAGCCCTTTTCCCTTTTCATAATTATTCTTATTTTTTTTTAACCCTTTTCCCTTTTCATAATTATTCTTATTTTTGTATCCCTTTTCCCTTTTCATAATTATTCTTATTTTTTTAGCCCTTTTCCCTTTTCATAATTATTCTTATTTTTTTAGCCCTTTTCCCTTTTCAAAATTATTCTTATTTTTTTATCCCTTTTCCCTTTTCATAATTATTCTTATTTTTTTATCCCTTTTCCCTTTTCATAATTATTCTTATTTTTTTAGCCCTTTTCCCTTTTCATAATTATTCTTATTTTTTTAGCCCTTTTCCCTTTTCATAATTATTCTTATTTTTTTAGCCCTTTTCCCTTTTCATAATTATTCTTATTTTTTTAGCCCTTTTCCCTTTTCATAATTATTCTTATTTTTTTAGCCCTTTTCCCTTTTCATAATTATTCTTATTTTTTTAGCCCTTTTCCCTTTTCATAATTATTCTTATTTTTTTAGCCCTTTTCCCTTTTCATAATTATTCTTATTTTTTTAGCCCTTTTCCCTTTTCATAATTATTCTTATTTTTTTAGCCCTTTTCCCTTTTCATAATTATTCTTATTTTTTTAGCCCTTTTCCCTTTTCATAATTATTCTTATTTTTTTAGCCCTTTTCCCTTTTCATAATTATTCTTATTTTTTTAGCCCTTTTCCCTTTTCATAATTATTCTTATTTTTTTAGCCCTTTTCCCTTTTCATAATTATTCTTATTTTTTTAGCCCTTTTCCCTTTTCATAATTATTCTTATTTTTTTAGCCCTTTTCCCTTTTCATAATTATTCTTATTTTTTTAGCCCTTTTCCCTTTTCATAATTATTCTTATTTTTTTAGCCCTTTTCCCTTTTCATAATTATTCTTATTTTTTTAGCCCTTTTCCCTTTTCATAATTATTCTTATTTTTTTAGCCCTTTTCCCTTTTCATAATTATTCTTATTTGTTTAGCCCTTTTCCCTTTTCATAATTATTCTTATTTTTTTAGCCCTTTTCCCTTTTCATAATTATTCTTATTTTTTTATCCCTTTTCCCTTTTCATAATTATTCTTATTTTTTTATCCCTTTCCCCTTTTCATAATTATTCTTATTTTTTTATCCCTTTTCCCTTTTCATAATTATTCTTATTGTTTTATCCCTTTTCCCTTTTCATAATTATTCTTATTTTTTATCCCTTTTCCCTTTTCATAATTATTCTTATTTTTTAGCCCTTTTCCCTTTTCATAATTATTCTTATTTTTTTAGCCCTTTTCCCTTTTCATAATTATTCTTATTTTTTTAGCCCTTTTCAAAAGAGAGTGAGTTATAGTTTGCCAACCCCTGAACTAGAAAAAAAAAATTGTTTCCCATCAAAGATAAGATTAGGCCTATATTATAACTTTCCTGATAGCTCATAACTTTTATTACCACGTAAAGTATAATTCATAATTAATAACATTAATAAATAATTATTAGAATGAGTCAGAATAGTACGGCTACATAAAAATATACTATCTGTATTATAATTATAGTTATAGCCATGGGCGCCCGCAAAAACTTTCTGGGGGGGGGGGGAATCGATGAATTTTCCAGGAGGGGGGGGAGGGCAAACAATTTTTAGTAATGTTTTAATATAGTTTTTAATATACTTTTAATTTACTGTAGCGTATGTGTATGGTGAACAAACAGACAGGACATCAGCTTAGTTACTTTCTCTTTAATTTCTCTTTACTTTAATAAATTGTGTCTATTTTTGTCTAATTTTTTTTAATCCAATCAATCCAGGGGGGGGGGTCCAAGTGCCCCCTTGCCCCTACCTGTGGGCGCCCATGGTTATAGCAATAGCATTAAAATCTTGGATTTTGTTTATAATAAATAGGCCTATTATTAATAATATAAAATGGAATCAGTCAACTATTCTCAGAGTCCCCTCCCACGATTTTATATAGATAAAAGAGTGGTCGTTTTTTAAAAATTATCATCCAGACCAGGATTTTTAAGCAATGGTTTGATGACAGTTGACTTACAAAAGAGGGAACAGTGCCGGAAGACAAAATTTCATTGACTTTGTGGGTTGTCGTTGGGAGCCAATGATCTAATGACTCAACCAACAGGGGGGAAGCATATGTTTTTATTTTTATTGCCCGTAATAACTTGTTAGGCATTTTTTAAAGCATTTTGAGGACTATGTTTCACACTCTATAATTAGACATAAATCAATGAACTTTTGACCGTCTCATGATCATGTTACTTCACGTCAGTCTTGTAGGGGACAAGGAGACACCAACAGATTTCTAGACTCTTACGTTCTGTAGCCGTACAAAGGGGACCTTACTCCTAGACAACTTATTCACCACACTACTCGCTGGCAAAGATACCCAACATCAGGCGCAGTTAGTGTGGGAATTCACCACCCTGTGTGGGAATTCACCACCCTGTGCAGCCCAAATTCTTCGCATCTCTGTATGTCCACAAGCCTCAGATTTCTAAACTGCTCTTGATTTATTAAGTATAGTTGTACTGTACTGTCACTACCTCGCCCTGGTCCAATCTGACACAATGCAGCAGGTGGTCAGTGTGTGGTCTTCATATCAGTGGGAATCTCCACCCACCTGCCCTACCCTAGTTGGGATTCACCATAATATATTTTTGACGTTTCCGCCCTGTCCAAATTACAAGGAAACATTAAGGATGGAGATAATTTTCAGAAGTTTATCTCCATGTTTGTGTTGTGTAATTACCAGTAGAGTGCTCTATCTAATCTGAACCAAAGAAACTGGAATACAAATCAATAGTAAATTCCTAAAATGAAAAATGTCTAACTCTATTTGCCCTTTGTTTATTTTCTATTCATCTTATGTATCATCTGCCGTTTTGCTTTCTTCTGCTGGTGCTAGATTTATCACAGGAACAACCTTAAAAGTTTATGCATGTCCAACAGACAAGGTCCCAGGTAACATAAAATATACTTCTAACAACTTATATGTTATTCTTACAAAGGACCTACTTAAAAACCATTACTCGTAATACTAGTACTATTCCATTAAAAATATGGGAGAGAAATTATTCTACGTCATGAATTTAACATTATATGTACAATTTTGACGCTTCATCATTTGTATTACAGAACACAGCATACCACCTTACACTTGGGATGAAGATGTGAAAAAAAGACAACAAAAGTAGATGCATCTAAACATAAATCTAAACAAAAATTAAAAAATCATTGGAACAAACTGGTAATCTTTTGTTAATGCTTTAATTACTAAAGTTATAAACATTAATAAGATAGGATTTTGTTTCGATTGATCCAAAATTTTCAAAAAAATTCAAATTTTACACTGTACACATTGCTTCAACATGGATAAAATTGTACACATTCCTTTAAAATATGGATAAACATTCTGATTAAGGTAACAGTTTTTAAACAAAATTTAAGACATTAAGCATAAAAACACGTACACCAATAAGCATGGAAAAAATTAACATATATGCCTACCAATAAGCAAAAGTCAAAAATGTCATTCAAAAAACACAAATATGTCAATTAGCATGTGAATAAAATATGCATATCAATTATGGACATAACACATTCACCAATTAATATGTAGCATGTAGCATGTAACCAAATAGCATGGGGAAAAAACCATACATACCGTAAAACATGGGAACTTTGGTCAGTTTTATTTGAAACATTGAATATTCTGACAATACTCGTAATTGAATTAGTTTATTTTAGGGGCTTTAGTATTACCGCTAACTGCAAATAATAGAAAAAGAATTAGTGGGCAAAGTTCCCCAAACATGGGGTTACTTTGGCAGGCTATACAAAAAATGTATTTAAAAAAAATAGATTACATTGGCAGGCTATACAAAAAAATGTACAAAAATAATGGGTTACTTCGGTAGGCTAAAGAAAGAATGTACAAAACACATGGGTTACTTCGGCAGGCTATACAAAAAATGTACAAAAAACATGGGTTACTTGACAAAAACAAACTATGATTACTTTGGCCACAAAATGAAATTTTGAAATGTGAAAATTGAACACCGTATGATAATATTCTTTCAGTTAACTTCTCAAAAAAAAGTTGGAAAATGTGCTTAGGTGCCAGCATTCATCATGTGAATCAGAAAAGGATAGGTTGCCCATACTATCAGAATCACTACTTGTCTGATGTTCTGACAGGGTTGCAAGCCAGACCCTGCTGTGCTTGGTCTGCAATGACATTCTGTGCTGCGAGTAGAAGGGGCATCATAGGTATCTATAACTTCATCTTCAGAAGGCCCTGCAACTCTCAACATCCAGACGCCGCAGTCGTCCCTGCGTTACCTCATCCTCTTTGGCAAATGATTTAGTATGTTCATTAACAAAAATATTTATTAGCATTGAAATAACAGACATACAAGCACCAATTAGCATTGAAGCAACACATACATATACCAATCATTAGAACAACACATACAAATTACCATATGAATAACTCTCATACATAAACCAAAAAGTTTGGGGAAAACATGTGTATTAATAAGCATGTGAATAACATACATATCACCAATAAGCATTGGAATGACATACATACACAAATTAGCATATGAAACTCATACAGATACCATTAAGCAAAATTCAGAAATGTCAAAACATAAACACTTAACATGTGAATAACACACATTACAATAAGTTTATGAATAACATACATATTCTGTAACAATTAGCATGGAACTATCAAACATGCATAAAACATGTGTTTACCCATACATATATAAGTTAGCCTGTTAACAAACAAACGTATACTAAATAGCATTGAAATAAAAATTTATTATCATGGAAATTAACATGCATGCACCAATTTTCATGGAAATAAACTTATATCAATTAACATCTGAATAACGATTTGCATGGAAATAAACGTAAGCGTTGGGAAAACACACATCGATTACTGTAGCATGTGAATGACACATACCAGTTAGCAATGAAATAACACATACATGTATCAATTGCATGTTAATATAAATATACCAAATAGCATGAAATAACACACATACACCGATAATACATATACCGATAGCATGGAATAACACAAACACATACCAACTAGCATTCAAATAAATATACCGGGCAAATTAACATTCAAATAACATACATACACCAATTAGCATGGAAATACACATAAATTGTCATATACAGGTTGCCCCCAAACCCTGGTGACCTAAGCAGGATAAACCAAATAATTCAAATATGGAATGCCACAATGAGGCATCTAAAAGAGCAGATTGTCAATATAGGTCACTAGGTGGCACCTAAAGCAGGTTGCAACCAGAGCAAAGGGTTCAGTTATACCGCTGGACCTTCGGTCGCACCTGAATGAGGCTTTGTTTAAACAGGGAAGGCCAGTACAACATTAGTAGAAGTACATACGTGAAGGTGCTCATTCAGACACATTTAGGTAGGAGAGGCCATAGCTTAGAAGTTTCCAGGAATGCTACATGAGTCAGAACCTGATACTCCCGCCAGTCACTACGTCTAAGCAGGAGAGGTGTTGAATGCACATCACTGCTTTTCACCTCCCCATGTCAGACCAGTCGGTCCAGAAGAAGAGATAGAATAGAAAGAACGAGAGAAAAAAGTAAGAAATGTTAGTAAACGCCGCGCATGAATACGTAACTGCGAAAAAACCGAAACTGATCGACCATCTGTGCCAGGCCTTCATCTGGGCTGTTACTCCGTCTGTGACCCTAAGTTGCTGGTCATCTAACGGGCCGTAACTCTAATGGGCCCGGTCCCTAACTTGAATGGGCCCCCACTGTTTAGCCAATCTAACGGATACTCTTTGGCCCTGTAATGGACCCTAACTGTTAAGGAGCGACTATGGGGGGGGTCGGCCCTGTTGGAACCCGGAGTCCTTAACTGGGCAGATTCCATAATGTTTCCCTAACACGCTGGACTTATCAAACAGGTCCCTAGCTGTTTAGCCAGTCTAACGGACCCTATCTGTTTGGCCCATTTAACAGACCCTAACTGTTTGGCCCGTTAGCTTTTTGACCCCTCACAAGACGTAACAGTTTGGCCCTTCTATCCCACCCTAAGTGATTGGCCCGTCAGACGGGCCCTAAGTCATACGGGCCTAACTGTTTGACCGGCCAAACAAATCCTGTTTGGCCAAACAAATCCTATTTTGGCCAAACAAATCCTGTTTGGCCCTATAAAGGGCCATAACTGTTAGGGAGACACTATGGGGGTCAGCCCTGTTGGGGAACCTGGATTCCCTAACTGGGTAGATTTCATAATGCGCCCCTAAACTTTTGAACTTTTATCGGGTCATAACAAGTGAGACGGGCTCTAACTGACTGGTCTAACGGATCATAACTGTTTGGCCCTCTAATGGGCCCTAACTGTTAGGGAGACACTTTGGGATTCGGCCCTGTTGGGGAACCCGGAGTCTCAAACGGTGGGCAGATTCCATAATGTGCCCCCAACAGTTTGGGCCCATATCAAATGTTTAGGCCCTCTAACGGTCACCTGACCCGCTACAGGGTCCCTATGGTAAGGGTAAAAGAAGAAGGGGACAAAAGTAGGATTCTTATATCAGGAAGATTTATAAAAAAAAAAAATACGTCTTACGTTATGAAATATGAATTTTAAGAAATGATTATTATCCTCATTCTTAGTCTTGCTTTCACTAAAGTAAAAGATCGACACAATATAAATGCTATATTTCTAATTTAGCTCCTTTGATGTGTTAGCACTACCAAATATTATGATTTTATGCAATGTGCTAGTGATAAAAGATTAAAAGGTGTATTAGTAAATAAGAAAAGACTAAAACCCAACATTGTATGAAAAAGAAGATATGATGAAATAAGCTCAAAATATCAGCTTCTATGACTTTGTAGGTTATATACCGTGTTCAGATAAAAAATCATTTTATAAATATCTTGGATAAATCAAGTGCTCAAAAAATAAAATGATGTATTTTGTGAAGTTATGAAGTGAAGTACTAAAAACTTACATGGAAACTTGTGACATTCTAGACATAAAAATGCCTGAATGAAGGGTTGTGTAACGGCCCAATCATCTTTGGCTTTGATCCACAGGCTGGTGATCACTCATTACAGTAATGTGATGTTATCGGAAACAAAAAATATTTATTTTAAGAATTCGTTTTGCTTGAAAAGCTAAGAAAAAATTAATCCAAAATAACGGTAACTAAAAGCTTGACATTATAAATACAATATTGCTCGTGTAGCCACCCTTGGCTATGTTAATAATAAGCACATGTTGGTAAGTATTTAGGACATGCGATGTGTTAGTGATAAAAGAAGTATTGGTAAGTAAGAAAATACCCAACATTGCATTAAATCGATTGAATGATGAAATAAGCTCAAACTATTAGCTTTTTAATCTTTGAGGGTTATTTACCCTTGAAAAATTTTTTTCCTTTCCTTGGTCCCTGTGGCTTTCATGCCAGTATTAAGATACAAAATCATTTATTAAATAACTTCAATAAATCATGTAGGACAAAATAATAGTAATGTAGTTTTTTTAAACTAAAATACATGTACTTACAAAACTCACATGGAAAATTGTTGTTCCAAACATTACAATCAAACTGATCATCTTAAGTTTGGATCGACAGGCAGGTGATGACACTCATTAGTCATGTGGTGTTATCGGAAATAAAAAAAAATATTTTAAGATTTCGATTGCAATTTTTTGGCTTTTGGCTTTAAAAGCTAAGAAGAAATTAATCTAAAATAACTAACTAAAAGCTTGACATTATAAATACAATATTGCTCGTGTAGCCGCCCATGGCTATGTTAATAAGCAAATGTTGGTAAGTATTTAGGCCATGCGATGTGTTAGTGATAAAAGAAATATTGGTAAGTAAGAAAATACTACAACCCAACATATGTATGAAATTGATGGAATGATGAAATAAGATCAAACTATTAACTTTTTGGTCTTTCAGGGTTATTTACGCGTGCAAAAAATATATCCTTTTCTTGGTCCCTGTGGCTTTCATGCCAGTATTAAGATACAAAATCATTTATTAAATAACTTCAATAAATCATGTAGGACAAAATAATAGTAATGTATTTTTTTAAACTAAAATACCTGTACTTAAAAAACTCACATGGAAAATTTTGTTGTTCCAAACATTACAATCAAACTGATCATCTTAAGCTTGGATCGACAGGCAGGTGATGGGCAGGTGATGACTCATTATTACAGTCATATGGTGTGGTTATCGGAAAGAGAAAATGTTAAAGAATTCGTTTGCAAATTTTGCTTTAAAAGTTCAGAAGAAATTGATCCAAAATAACGAACTAAATGCTTGACATTATAAATACAATATTGCTCGTGTAGCCGCCCTTGGCTATGTTAATAATAAGCAAATGTTGGTAAGTATTTAGGCCATGCGATGTGTAAGTGATAAAAGAAGTATTGGTAAGTAAGAAATGTTACTGATAAAAGAAGTTGTGAAAAGAAGTCTTTATTAAAGGAGAAAATATGCTAACTATGTGTATTTAGATTTAGATGTACTAACTTTTTGATAGAGATGTAGTAACTATTTGAAATAGATGTAGTAACTATTTGATATAAATGCAGTAACTATTTTATATAGATGCGGTAAATATTTTTATAGATGTAGTAACTATTTGATATAGATGAAGTTATTATTTGACATAGATGCTGTAACTATTTAATATAGATGCTGTAACTATTTGATATAGATGATGTAACTATTTGATAGAGATGCACTAACTAATTAATAGAGATGCAGTAACTATTTTACATAGATGCAGTAACTATTTGATATAGATGCTGTAACTATTTGATATAGATGATGTAACTATTTGATAGAGATGCACTAACTAATTAATAGAGATGCAGTAACTATTTTACATAGATGCAGTAACTATTTAATATAGATGCTGTAACTATTTGATATAGATGATGTAACTATTTGATATAGATGTAGTAACTATTTGATATAGATGTAGCAACTATTTGATATAGATGCTGTAACTATTTGATATAGATGTAGCAACTATTTGATATAGATGCTGTAACTATTTGATATAGATGTAGTAACTATTTGATATAGATGTAGTAACTATTTGATATAGATGCTGTAACTATTTGATATAGATGTAGCAACTATTTGATATAGATGTAGTAACTATTTGATATAGATGTAGTAACTATTTGATATAGATGCTGTAACTATTTGATATAGATGTAGTAACTATTTGATATAGATGTAGTAACTATTTGATATAGATGTAGCAACTATTTGATATAGATGCTGTAACTATTTGATATAGATGTAGTAACTATTTGATATAGATGCTGTAACTATTTGATATAGATGTAGTAACTATTTGATATAGATGTAGTAACTATTTGATATAGATGCTGTAACTATTTCATATAGATGTAGCAACTATTTGTTAGAGATGCGGTAACTATTTGATATATATGTAGCAACTATTTGATTTAGATCCTGTAATTATTTAATACAGATGATGTAACTAATTGATAGAGATGAAGTAACTATTTGATATAGATGAGGTAACTAATTGATAGAGATGAAGTAACTATTTGATATATATGTAGCAACTATTTGATTTAGATCCTGTAATTATTTAATATAGATGATGTAACTAATTGATAGAGATGAAGTAACTATTTGATATAGATGCGGTAACTAATTGATAGAGATGAAGTAACTATTTGATATAGATGCGGTAACTTTTTTATGTAGATGTAGTAACTATTTGATATAGATGTAGTACCTATGTGATATAGATGCAGTAACCATTTTATATAAATGCAGTAACTATTTGATTTAGATGCGGTAACTATTTGATATAGATGTAGTAACTATTTGATAGAGATACAGTTACTATTTGATATAGATGTAGTAATTACTTGATATAGTTGTAGTAACTATTTGATATAAATGCAGTAACTATTTGATATAGATGCGGTAACTTTTTGATATAGATGTAGTAACTATTTGATATAGATGCAGTAACTTTTTTTTATAGATGTAATAACTATTTTATATAGATGTAGTAACTATTTGATTTAGATGTCTAACTATTTTATATAGATGTAGTAAATATTTGATGTAGATGCAGTATCTTTTTTATATAGATGTAGTAACTATTATTTATATATAGTAACTATTTGATACAGATGCAGTAACTATTTGATAATGATGTAGTAACTTTTTGATATAAATGCAGTACTTATTTGATATAGATGCATTAAATTTTTGATATAAATGTAGTAACTATTTGATAGAGATGCAGTAACAATTTGATAGAGATGGGATAACTATTTGATAGAGATGCAGTAACTATTTCATTGAATTGCAGTAACTATTTGATATAGATGTAGTAACTATTTGATATAGTTGTATTAACTGTTTTATATAGAAAACTGTTTTCCCTTCCGCATTTAGTCAGGTTTTTACAAATATTTTGTAACAATTGTATTATAAAACTCTACTTCTTTAGAGGGTTATCAGTTTCTATTAGCTGAATCTATAATTTTAAACTTATGAATACATGCGTCTATTTTGGTGTGACGTAGCATATTTAAAAACAAATAGAACAACTTTAAACTATATGAAGTTGCATTCTGGAGTTATCACAGGCTTAGACATTTGTCGGCTTATACTTGTAGATTATATGGATGTTTATTTATAACTTTAAAAATACAACAAAATAAAAGCTACAAGATAGAGGAAAATTAGTTGTTTTTTTTTAGTAAACATGGTTGCAATCTTTACTAATTGTAGCACTGAAAAATAATTTTATATAAAAGATGAAATAAAATTTTGTCGACCTTAAAATGGTACAAAACAATTTAGTTTAATAATAATTTATCAACATTTTTTTTAAAAATCCTAATGTAAAGTGAAAAATATGGGTTCTTGATAGAATAAAAGTAGATTCTTTGGGTATTTTGTCGACCTTAAAATGGTACAAAACAATTTAGTTTAATAATAATTTATCAACATTTTTTTTAAAAATCCTAATGTAAAGTGAAAAATATGGGTTCTTGATAGAATAAAAGTAGATTCTTTGGGTTAGATTTAAAGGCAGAAAAAAGAGGAAAGAAAGAACTACGTGTTCTTGCAAGTAGAAGGGGCATGACGTTGCACTTATTACTTAGCACATTAAGGATGACGCTGTGATGTAAAAAAAAATACAAAAGAAACTGGTAATAACTGGACAATTGGACTAATCATTTGGAAGTTATTATATTGAACAGACTTCTTCTCTGATGAGGAAGGAAAACAGAGCTTATATTATCAGTTTTGTGTTGTTGAAAGAGAAAAAAGAAGAACTGCGGTGAAAAAAAGAGAGTTGCGGTAGAGAAAGAAAGGGACCTGCGGTAGAGAAAGAGAGTAAGGGTGGAGACACAAAATTGGGGTAGAGAAAGAGAGCGAGAGATAGGGATAAAGAGACAGTTGGTAGGGAAAGCAAGGAATTGAGGAGACTATGGTTTTAGCGAATTTTATGACCTTCAAGAGTTTTGCTGAAGTCATTGTCAAATTGAGTAGGGATTTTCTTGACTAAGAGATCGATTAAATAACATGTCCTGAAATTCACAATAGATACTTATTTGAAGATCCCTTCTCAAAATTACAGTAGACATATTTTTAGGGGAGACCTCCTCCAACTGACAGTTAACATATACTTAGTGAAGACCGCTTCAAAATTACATTAGACATATTTAGCGGAGACATCCTCCAACTTACAGTAGACATATATTCAGTGGATCTTCTCTTCTACCTAACAAAATTATATGTCAAAAAGTGTTTAGCCCTAAATTTAAAATGATCACACATAAATGTGCAGAATTGAATGCACTTTAAGTTTATATCAATGGTTACTGCCAAATCGAACATTTGATTTTTTCTCGGAAAAACCAAATACAAAAGCAATATCGTGACTTACCTTTCCACACTCCTTTCAGATTAATACTCAGTTAAGCGATGGTTCCTCTACCCACCTTTTGTTTTGATGAGAGCTGAGATTGAAATATTTTTGAAAGACAAAATCCGACCTAAAATTTTATATTTACAGTGAGCGAACAGTTCATGAAAATAGCCTTTTCTTCAAATTAGATCAAGCACTAAAAAACTCAAATATTTGAAAGGTTTAAACCATTGGTCTCCCAATTTAAG